>JACJUY010011713.1:2563-24525 GCA_014220935.1 Platorchestia sp. MABIK | reverse complement strand
TGCAGGGAAGCCTCTCTAGTTATTCTTCCACTGGCTACGCTCTAAGTTTCCAATTTTTTTTTGTGGTGGCCACTATTTCAATTTCGTTCATTTATTTATTGTTCTTTGCATGAAGTTTGTCGCTTCTTAAACCTACCTCGGTTTTTTAACTGTCTCAATAAAGTAGAAACAAAGTAAGTTAATGTACGGAACTTTTAAATGTAATAAGGAAAATCCTTGCAAAGCGCTCAATCGTGAGCTTCAACTTTGAGGTGACTAACGTCACAAATAGAGTGACACTAGTCACGTCAACTTAACCTTATAACTCAAAATGTTGGACTAAGTCCGCTTCACTTAATGAGTAACTTTCGTCTAAAACAATTTTACTATGAGTGTTTATTTACGTGAAAGTTCTCTCAATTAAGAGAAAGTTAAATGTACTTCTTTCGGGCTTTGCCTTGCGTAACGATAAGTTTATCGCTAACAATTCAACCTGTCCTATGCCGAGGATAGGTTCCTTCAACTGTACTTCCTTCTAAGTTCCTAAAAAAGCTTCCCAAGCTAACTTCTTCTTATCTGTGCCAATGGTATTAAAGTTGAAGGTGAACTTAAGCCGAGGTTTAAATTGCGTTCTTTGAAATATGTAAATTTTACGTGAAATAATTGTTATTAGTGGTTCCATTGAGTCTCGGTTTCTAATTAGACTGTTTCTACAGTATTTCTCTCTGCGAGGAAAACGCTCTAGCCCTGGTTATTTGAAATCTTCAACCCTCATGAAATTGAGCTTCTCGTGTGCTGCACGGTGTTAACGTCTCAGTATTCTTCACTTGAAGGAAGCCGAGCAGTTGTGGTATCCGTAAGTGGACGGTTACGGAAGAGTGGTGTAGCCATTAAGTAAAGTTTTCAAACAATTTGACTTACTGAAATATTGTAAGAAATTAGTTGTCTCAGCTTAATTTCGATTAGTTCCTTGAAGGTTCCAGCAGGAGGAGAAATTCATGTGGTACGAGATCCTTTCAAGCCCAAAGGGTCTTGCGAATGAATCAAGAATCAAGTAAAAACTCTTCTCGTTGCGTGCATTGTATTCTTTAAACCTTAAAATTTGGTTAGGACGATACGTAGTTTTGATGCGTCGCAGGAAATTTGCGACACAAAGTTATACTTGGTTATACAGTGCGAGGAGTATGCAATTACTTTGTTATATGTGGTTCATATTTCTCGGTAAACTCTATCTGAACAGTTTCTTTCATTCCTTTCCTGACGTAACCGAAAACTGAAAACCATTGTTTAGTTCTTGCTCGAAAAATACTCTACGGTATTTTCTCTGAATAAGATACTAGAGACGAAAACACCATTCAGATATCTGGAAAAATCTCTCTACTTCTCCTAATTAATGAAATTACCCAAGAAATAAACTTGCATAAATATTGGCCGACTTCAGCGGGCGCTCACTCATAATAAGGCTTCTCGCCTATAATTTGAAGTGAACTATAAATTAAATTGCAGTCTAACAAATACTAATAAGCCACATCTTATATTAAATAACTAAGCAGCAGATCTAATTCCATATTATGAAACTTCTCAACTGGAAAAATTTAGCCGCTTTTTTCAGCGAAGCACACACCTCTTAATTAAAATTAATTTGGTCTGCTATCGCCTCAACTTTAAATGAGCGTAAATCAGAAGAGGTTCTGTTTGTTGTTTAATGAGGAAAATTCAGTGCAACAGGCGCATTTTCTTTCATTATGATAACTATGCTCGCCTTGTAAAGGTTCATGTATTGCGAGTTACAGCTAACCTTCGGTAGCGCTACTCTGGGCCTTTCATAAGAAATGCGAACATTGCTCCACTAAAATATTCACGAAATATCTGTAATTTTGTACTACACTCCAATTCCCGTCTGTTCATTTGGACTCGCATTAGTTTATACACTAAACTGAGGGTCACAGACAATTGTATTCGTTAGCAAAAAATTCACTTACGCAACCAGTCAAGAGTTATTTTTATAAATCAAAATTAAACTTAGAAAGAATGGCTGCGTGATGTAGAGTTCATATCCTGATAGGTCTCATTGTTACCAGGCAAAATTGTACACATGGGATGTTGTTCTAATTACTGTGCAAATATAAACCTGAGTTCTTGGATGAGACTCGACCTTCTCGCAGACGGGGAGACAAAGAAGAGAGACGTGCTCTCAGTTTGAGTTAGCCACGTCACCTGATGAGCTTTGATAAGCTCACCATGTTCTGAAGCTCGCAGTTAATTTATGCCTCTTCCTTTTCTCGCTCATGAAAGAGATGTCTATCACGCGTGGAAAATGGCCAGAAGCACGGTGCCTTCCTGTTTCGAATTGCATTAAAAACATACATAATTCAATAGTTCATTTCTTTTTTGAACTGAACATTAAAATCATTTCGACTAAAAATGAACTACAGTGCGAATAAAATTAATTCCATTAAAGTCTACGGAAATTACTCCATACATTAAAGTATCTCGGACACATTCGTTACACACAGTTACTTGAGACCTGACTCTAACTTATGAATCTTCATGGCGAGACATATTATGTAGTGAGACATTAATGAGAGTAAAGAACTCACTTGAACACACCATGCCTTCACTGTACAACAATTTAAAAGACTGAAGAAAATGTCTCAGCTACACTTAAGAAAAGGAAGATAAAGATAAAAGCGCACCCTCAAAGAGAGGCACATGAATGGAAGGCTTACGTGTGATGTCTAGGATACGAGAGGATTCTTCAGTGCTGTGTCTGCTGTGGTAGGGGATGGTTGTGTGTCCCGGTGCAGCTCCCAAAGGCTCTCTTGCTGCTTTCTGGTGAAACGCGAGTGCAGCTAGAAGTTAGAGCCTTCATGAATAATTTGACAAGAAAATTGAGCAAAACAAAAATTGATTGATCTAAGTCTGCTCTCTGATTATGAGTTGCATCAAAGAAAACGAAAGCTAAATGAGCCATTCATTGGGAAATTAGAATGGAAGGAAATGCATCGCTCATTCTCCGGTGTCAATAAATTGAATAGAATATGTCCCCATGGTGGCTGCATGCTACGATCTATAGTTTTAAGAATGAAAATTAATCAGTTGTTTGATTGGGTTTTTGAGTTCATCTAGAAAGTTCAATGTTTTTCGATTTTAATTATTTTCTGAGGAATTCTTTCAGAGCGGGAAAAAATGGCTATTCACGCTGAGGAATGTGTAACATCTAAATAGAACCTTCACTTCCGGTTGAAAAGAAGTGAAGAATTCTTCGGCAGTACTTATTTTTTGTAGGAAGGAAAAAGTTGAACGATGGTCAGACATTGAAAAGAGCTGATTTATACCCGTTCTCAAATACAATCGAGCGAAAGTTCTGATAAAGAGCGACATTGAGAAATTGGGAATGGAAGAGGATGTTTGAAATATTTTTCAAACGATAAAATAATTAACGCACAAAAATGAGTCAGGCGATCTTTCGATAAAACTGTCATACGAGGTCGATACCTAAGGTTTTTTTTCAAATTAAATGCTCTTCAATAACTCGGAATTTCTCGTGACTGATTTTTTAAATACGCGCATTATCTCGTGTACTACTTCACGTATTCATCCACATTTCTAAGGAAATAAAGCTTGAGAGGTGGCCATCTCAACTCCTGTTAGCTGAGGTCAAATACACGACCATGTCAAGTTTACTCCGACTGTGCAATCTCCAAAATGACTCTCTCATGTTATTGGTGTTTCACTCATATTCTTAGAAGGGCATTGATTTTATTTTGCGCTTTTTGGATTGATGATGCTTTTCCAGTGCGTAAGGCAGATTTCACCAGTTCCAAGTTACTGAACATTACGCTTACATTACTGGAAATACACACGTCACTAAACTTAAACAATTTCCTGAATGCTAAACTACTTTGGATCATCAGTGGCTTAAATAATTACTTTACATCAGCCACTGTTGCAAATTTAAAATGATTGCAACTGGGTTTTAAAGTATAAATACTTAGCCACAAAATCATCTAAGACTTTGAAATGCTTTACTGAGCTATAAACATGCTTTATTATTTGAGGTTTGAGCAAAATGCCTCCTCCTGCAAGAGCATTACCACCATCGCGGTACGCTCGATCGAGAGCTGGTCCTCTATGGAATGTTGGATGAGATTCCTTTCAGCATACCTAGATCGTCCGTTCTGCTGCAGGCGAGGGACTTTAAAGTTTGTTATTATAAGCGATGTGCAGCAAAACGGATGTTGACTTTCTTTTGCGGTTGCAGTACTTCATAAAGCCTTAACTCTTATACTGGGTGACCGCCAAAAAACTTTAAAAACACTTGACAGTCAGATATTCATGGTGAAAGTTCATCGTGCGTGGACGTCATTCACAGTTGAATTGCGAATTCTCTAAGTTTAAATGATATTTTGACTGCTGCGATAGTCAAAAAACTTGTACGAAATCCTCGCGCAGATTTGTCATGGTTACTTCGGACCGGTTTTTGATATTTCTGAAAAATTCATCTTCTGACTTGATTGTGTCTCTTCTCTTCTGAATTCTTGCATGCATTTACGAAGGGCAGTTTTTGAAGGCTTCGTCTTCTGAAAAGTCGTGTGAGATTTTTCCTGCATTTTTTTGACGTTTTTGTTTTGCACTCACTTTATGAGCTTCTGCGCGTAAAACACAGCGACACAATAGCCACCATCTTGTGAGCTTGAGGAACCGTGCTGCACGGCGAGCTGGGGAGCGTCTGGCAATACCAGCTTGTGAGGAGCATTTCAAGTCTTCAAATTTGGCTGTTTTTTCTTCCAAGAATATCTCATTTGAGCTGCACCCTAAATAGAAATTTTTGGTCAGAATAAAATGCTGGAAGTATAACACAATTTTCTGTAGTGTTCACTGACGCTCAATGGCAAATCTTTTTTGTGTAAATTTGCTCATTTTTCTTCTCTATTTTTCAATGGAGAAGATGATCAGTTTAGTTCTATCGATCTCTGAGTTTTTATTGGAGCATCTGATTAGCGAAGATTTACTCTGGGATTCTTTAACTGTTGAATTAACAATCTCAAAAACTGGTTCCGAGACTGATCAAAATCTGAGTTATCATTGAACGAGCCAGTCTTAATGGATGTGTATCCAATTTTGGTTACTTGGTGCGGGAATGTTCAAACTCAAAGAAACTTATCATCGCTACAATTTATCTCACAAACGATTACATCAAATCCACGTTCAAGAGTAACGTTCAGTTTTTGAAATCTAAACCAGTTCACTTCGATAATAATTTGAAAAAATACTCAAATTTGAAATTTACTAATTTGTGCCAGCACTCAATAATAATTAGGTTATCGCAAAGTTCAAATATCGCTTTTGTTTTCGATTCTGATTGCCACATGTCAACATCATATGAATCTTTCTGCGAAAACCGTGAGTAAAGCTCAATTAAGAACTAAGTAATATGCTACTTCCATTTCTGTTTAAATTTCCTGTAATTATGTCACAAAAGAAAATTTACAGGTAGCATAGTTTGATAAGGTGGTGGATTGTAAGTTCTGTACCATCCACATCGATTGTATTTTTATTTTGTCCCAATGAGAAAAATTTTAGTTGTGTTGCCGCTTTCTCTGATTTTTTTTAAATCATACACTAGAAAATCTGAAAAGCATTTCAATAAAATTTCTCTAATTCTATGATATCTAAATCTTAGGGTCCAACGAATGTTTTTGCCTACAAATTGCGCTTCCTAAATGCTGGGAAAAAATACTTATCACGCCATGTTTGATCATTGTGCAATTCCTTTTTTAATCCATTGAGGCTTAAATGCGAGTATTTTACAATGACACTTTAGGTTGAGGAGCAATATGCCAACTAGGGGACCGGAGCGTGCAGTGAGGCATTCAATTATCGGTGCTGACTGCATCTCACTACAAGACACACGGAGTTACCGCCCTTGCCGTGCGTTTTAGAGTTTTGACCACTGATTGGAAAGAAAACTAATTCAGAATCTCATCCTGAAATAGCATACTTCTTTCTCACTGAGACCACCCACCGAAGCACGAAAAGAATATTAATACCTATAGTATGATCATAATTTTTAATTCATCTTTTTCAAAACGAACATTTAGAAACACATTGAAAACTTATCAAAGAATAACTTTTCAAGGAAAAGTTGTAGATGTAACAATATTTTTCTAAAAATGTCAGGATGTAAATATACTCAAACTCATTAGTTCACAGAAATGAGATAAAATATTATTGAAACTAATGAATTTGGAGCGAGTGTTTTGCATAATAAATTTAACTCAGAAAGGTGAAGGGTAAGTTTTTCATGGTATGTTTCACTCGTGTAGTCTCATTTGTAGAAGAAAATAATCTTGTAGATTAAGTATCATTGACTACCTTTGAAGATTAACCAAGTCACAGAGCACGTGATGCCATTGAACACGATTCTTCCTAACATCATTTCAGTAATTGATGAACTGCTCTTGTGGTTTTTGTCGGTTTGTTCATCGATTTTTGGCACTCAGGTTTAGGCGAATTGAAAGTCGTAAGTACAAATACCTTACTAGACTACCTCATATGGTGCTCAGCATTCCAGCCTATCCTAATTGTACTCGTATACCTTGGACCTGGCTGGAAAACAAGCGCAGTTACTTTTGAACCACTATGATCTCGCTACTAGATGTAATAATGAAAAATGGTTGATCTTTTCATTAGAAGTTTTACTAAGCTTATTGAAAAGTAAACACCAGTTCATAGTTCCAGCAGGCTTGATGAAGATGCGTTTAAATACACTGACAACCGACTACATTTCTTACATCCAGGCTGAGTTCGGACAGATGCTGAGAGCAGCGACATTACAGGCGTTCGAGCTCTGGTTGCGTAGTTGTCCGGCCTGCTTCATTTGTTCTCTAACATATCACAGTCATAAAACGTGCTCAAGCCCAGCAAACTTGCGTCCTTTCACGCTGAATTTTGCATTGCTGGAAGCCTATGCATGTTATGAAAAATGTAATTTCATTTGGTTCCGCAAATGTACATTTATCAGCGAGTCATTCTGCATGACGTTGGTTGTGCAATATCTAGGCACATTCTAAAACGAAGTTTAAAGTTTTCTTCCGTACGTAGTTTTCATTGTAACTGTTAACGTTAATACATAATTTCGTCAGTGAACTATCTGAGAAAAGGTCTTGCAATAATAGTAAAAATTGTTATTGAAAAAAACACGAATTTCACTGAAATTAATGCGAAGTAAAGAACTTCATTGATTCAATTTTCAAACGCATGTTTTCCATACTTCCATAGAATCTTGATCTAAATACAAAGAAACACTACTTTAATCTTTAAAATGTGCGTGATTTTGCAAGCTCATGCAGGGAAACACTGGATGAGAGATGCCGGGTGAGCTTCTTTGTTATTATCTGTAAGGTTGATAAGTTGCGTTATTTATTAGGAACAGAAGGATAGATTGTCTCCCTATTTACTGCAGCTAGTAGCGCAAATTGTTTGCGTTATTCTTTGGTGCCATTGGCTTGAAATTTACCATTATTTACTACTGCCACAGTCTGGTAGTGGCAGGCAGCAGATTGTTAGTGGTGGCAGGCAACAGACTGTGGGTGGTGGCGGGCAGCAAACTGTAGTTGGTGGCAGGCAGCAGACTGTGAGTAGTGGCAGGCTGCAGACCATGGGTGGTGGCGGGAGCAAACTGTGAGTTGTGCAGGGTAGCAGACTGTGGGTGGTGGCGGGCAGCACACTGTAGATGGTCGTGGGCAGCAGACTGTGTGTGGTGGCAGGCAGCAGACTGTGGGTGGTGGCAGGCAACAGACTGTGGGTGATGGCGGGCAGCAGACTGCAGGTGGTGGCAGGCAGCAGACTGAGGGTGGTGGTGGGCAGCAAAGTGTAGGTGATGGCGAGCAGCAGACTGTAGATGGTGGCAGGCGGCAGACTGTGGGTGGAGGTAGGCTGCAGACTATGGGTGGTGGCTGGAGCAGATTGTGGGTTGTGGAGGGTAGCAGACTGTGGGTTGTGGAGGGTTGCAGACTGTGGGTTGTGGATGGTAGCAGACTGTGTGTGGTGGCAGGCAGCAGACTGTGGGTGGTGGCAGGCAACAGACTGTGGGTGATGGCGGGCAGCAGACTGCAGGTGGTGGCAGGCAGCAGACTGAGGGTGGTGGTGGGCAGCAGACTGTATGTGGTGGCGAGCAGCAGACTGCAGGTGGTGGCGGGCAGCAAACTGTGAGACTGTAGCTGAGGCGAGCTGAGCGAGGCACTCAGGGCCAACAAATGTTCTGTAGTTCAAAGGAAGAAGCTCACAAGAAGTACATGGCTGGTGGGCCGTGAAGATAAGGCCTGCCATGGTACATTTGCGTCAGTAAATGACCGCACGCGAGCTGTAGTGAAGTGCACCCGGCATTTTGTGGGACAACAATTTGCTTTGAATGCGAATGTAACTAAAGTTTTCATTTCTTTTGACTGCATGAATGTTAATATTAAAAATTAATAGTAGGCACGCAATGAATTTAATTTTAGATTTTCACTGAGCTCAGAGATCTACGTTTCTAGAAGTTATTCGAAGAACATTTAGCAAAAATTTTAAAAATGGAAACAGAAAACTTTCATTATTTCGGTACGAATTACTCTGTAAAGCTAAAAATATACTTCTCTGAGTTTTCCATTTATTGCACATTCAAAAAAATTCGTTTTGAAGAGTGATCACTCAATGAGGAAGAACGATCTTGTGCAGATATTCACTTTTACCTGACTGAAGCTATCATTGTATTTAAGATGTTTACTCATTTAAATGATCTCAGTCACTTCTAACTATATTGGTTGTTAAGTTTTTGAAAACAACATAGTGAGGCATCATGATGAGGATGATATTTCACTGTAATAACCAGTGCGTATTCCTGCAATGGTACCATTACTGACTGACATCAATGCAAAGCGGGACACCGAGCAAGACAATGGACGTGCACTGTTCCTAACGGACACAACATAAACAGGTATCCTCAGAGTTCAACATCGGCAAATGATCCTTGTAATGAACGCTGACTTGAGAGCTAGATTAACTCCAATGTCCGTTTATCATCCCAAGAATAAGCCGTAAGCAACAAAAATCGTCAATGGGAAAGTAATGCGAGAGATTGCAATGAAATTTTGGTCCGTTGCCAGAACGAGTTACACAACCTTGTTGAGCTATTTATCGTCCATGCGATATGATTTATACCTTGGCACGATTATTTGAAGAAGATTTCTCTTCTTGAAAAGTTATGAACATTAAAATGAAATCGACGCAAGTCGGCGTCCGGAATGTTATCCATATATGTAAGAGTACCATTTTTCGGCTAAACTGTAACATTAACTTCCTTCATGTAATATACAATACAATTGCACCTGATATTTTCCTTTCCATGGTTCAAGTTCCTGAATGAATTAAAGTATTTATGATGAAAGTTTAAAAGAAGCTAACTTGTTTCAGCTTGCGTGGAATGAAAACTAATAACACTCCTGAATACTCCTTAAATTTTTCCATCTAAATTGTATAGCAGATTTAGATTTAAAATGAATTTTTCAAGTAGATGGCAATTCCATCATTCAGGTCAATGAATGATCAATTTCCTTCAGGATAATGAAAACTACATAAACGACTATAATTTTGTTGCTTCCCAAGTTCACTTTGAAATTTGAATTAATAAAAAAATTTCGGTACGGTAGTCTCTTCTTACATATTCTGATAGAGAATTGACAGGTCTCTAAGCTAAGCTTTTTTCCTGTGGTATACCGCTATGTACAAATTCAATCGTGAGGTAGCTCACAAAGATTCCGCCTAGCTATGTGATGGATAGCTTCTCTTATATATTAACCTTGTCTTCAGTTGAGAACTTTAAACACGTTGTAGACAGATCTTTAACAATTTGACCATGCGGTTGAAAGCTCTCTAACATTGCTACCGAGAGGTAGACGGATCTCTAGCATTCTGACTGCGTAGTTGGCAGCTCTCTCAGAAGCTTAGATGATGAATCAGAAATTCTTTCTTACGTACAGTGTTTCCGCTTGGAGACATCTCACGGCAGAAATTTGAGAAATTAAGAATTATTTAGAGAGCTGGCTCATCAAACAGTTGAGTCGTTCAATTGAGAAAATGGCTTTGCAATATCTTCTAAGTCGACCTGACTACGTTACGTGCGAGAATTCAAAAGAACTAACACTGTCTGCAAAAATATATTCAAGTGATTCGGCATCCATTAGGTATAGTATAAATTGATAGAGGGCAACGAAAATTGTGCTCCGGAATATCATAGTGTAAAATATTCATTTTGTTGCACGTATAATTGCCAGGTAGACATCCGCAAAATTGCGCTTTCAGCGGTTTGTTTTAGTGGCATGAAATGTTTTGATTACACGGGCCAGAAGGCGTAACTCGGCAAGCTGTAGGACGCTCTCCAATACTCAGGGGAATTTCACATCACGAAGAATCGTCGAACGATGCTTTGCTTGGGGTGTTCAATGGGACCTGGCTAATGACGACCAAGGAAGGAGAGCATTTTATATAATTGTTTTTAAAAACTAAACAAGTTCTAACTCTTAAGCGATAACTTCTTCGATTTTTGGGGCTCCTAAACTTCTTCTCTAATATCATGAGAGTAAATTTTATGTCGGATAGATCCCTCTTAGCGAAGTTGTACCGCTACATTAGATTTATTTACATCAGTCCTATTGTTCCAGCAATAATTGTCTGGTTAATTGCACACTCTGGAAAGGTTCATAATGGGTACAAAATTTTTAAATTGAAAGTTTTTATAATGAAGAAAATGTACAATAATCCAGCTTCAACTGGGACAACAAAGTACATCTTCAAAAACTGTTTCGTGACTGCGGAGGAAGTAACATTTGCAATAGCTGATTACTTACTCTCACACGTCTTGAGTACGAACAGTCATTTGGCATCGGTGACATCTAGAAAATCTTGCAAAGATTGCTGACGCTATCCTAGGTTAGCAGACACCGAATGTGCTACGTAATTTGTAACGGTTAGCAATATGCGTGTCTAAAACTTAAAAAAAACATGAAGGTTTATTGCATCATTCGATGCAATATGCCATAAGCTACAGTAAGTGAAAAATGATATTTACCTAAGAAAGATGGAAATTGAAGTTAATCTTGTAACCAAACATGAATTGTGGCAGTTTTCGTAAAAACTCAAACAATAAATTCAATTTTTCTCGTACCAGCATCACATCAATACCTGTTCTGGTACGCTCTCAGGTAAACACACCAGTACCTCTGTCTCTGCTACTACTCTACTTCTACTCGTACCATCATCAAAGACAGTACTTTCGCTACTGTGTGGGCGTAGAATCGACGAAAATCATGAGCGAAAGTCAGAGAGTCAACACTGCACCGAACGCTGATCTAATTCATGGAGGTCAATTTGAATTGTTGATCATCATCAATGCCCTTTGATGAGAACATCTGCCACATGTTCTATTATTAGCACCAGGTTCAATTACGATTTTAAAATACGCGGGGAAAATTGAAATTGAAGTTCACTTCTCGGATTGAATCTCTCAAAAGTTTTTTATTTCAATGAGACTATAAACCAGAAAATGTTTTTCGACCTCATCAATTGCTTTTCTAAAGCCAAGGGTTATACTTCTGTTATTCCCAATATAAACAGACAGTATAAAACCGCTCACTAATACTAATCAACGGTGTGCAATAACGTACAATGCGATGTGCAATTCGTATAATCACAGAGGTGATTTACTGTGATTTTGAGTATCACACTTTTTAATTGAATCCCGAAAAATAGCCCTGCATGAGAGTACTATAAATTATCAGACGTCAGTCGCCCATGTAAATTTAAAAAATTTGTCCCTAACCCAATGAAGAATGGCAAAAATGTAGGCAATCCACACCAATATACTAGATCAACTACATTATGACATATATTCATGTTAATCCTTATACTGGTTGAAACACAAAAAATTGAACAACCTTTTCAAAAGCACAATACTGTACCTAAATCAAAGTTGCTTACAATGGGATTATTTCTTGATAGGACGGTATCATATTTGTTTTATTAAGTGATCAAAAGAAAATATAACTATTCAATAGTAGTGTATTTTAAGATTTAAATTTATATCAAGAATTGGCCTTTCTTCTTACCCTTGAATGAGATAAAAAACAGACATGAAGATTGAGAAACGAAATAATTATCTAAAGCATACAAGAATGCTCATCATAGATGAAAAATATTCTTCGCCTGAATACTCCCAGTAGATATCGCTATACGATGAATAGATTTTTGCACAAACCTGCACTGAATTTTGATAGAATATGTATTCAAAATAATTCAGCTAGTATTATCTACAAATATCGCATGAAACTCTTTCAGTTACATTTGTTTGTGTGATGCAGGTGTGTATAGTTGTACTGTAGCCCCTGTCTATGCTCTGCTTCCGCA
The DNA here is from genome assembly GCA_014220935.1 of Platorchestia sp. MABIK. Classification (NCBI taxonomy): domain Eukaryota; kingdom Metazoa; phylum Arthropoda; class Malacostraca; order Amphipoda; family Talitridae; genus Platorchestia; species Platorchestia sp. MABIK. The sequence continues at coordinate 12,102 of JACJUY010011713.1, read as the reverse complement.
TAATAACATATGACAAAATTCCACACCCAGCTCACAGAAATAAGGTGAAGGACGACACAACTTCGTTTCCATATTGTAGAAAAATCCAGTTTTTTCCCAGTGCGTTTTGAGAAATAATTTGTCTAACTTATTTGAATCACACACGATTTGTTGTTCATATCCTACATTAAGAATGTTTAGTCCATGAACGACATTTCACATTGTTTCTTCAGCCAGTCACTTGAAAGAATTTTTCGCTGACATTGAAATATTTTCCCTTATGTAAAATGATTGTCCAGTGAACAATTTCAAGATCAGAAACTACTGATAAAAACATCCTGATCTAACGATTGACGGGCGATCTATGTAGGTCGTACAGGTCCAAAGTCCATCAGTCTTATTGGGTTGCTTGACTTATAGGGTCTCATCGTCCACTCTCTGTTCCAGTAATAACTTAGGGCCAAATGGAGTACCCTACTTTTAATACGATGCTTAGGGTACCATTTTACTGCTTTCTTCTTATCAGAGACAACTCTAGTTTAACCCCTAATAGATGGGGGAAATTCATATTTTTATGCGGGACAACTTACCACGAGGTGGGGAAAAATTACGGCAGCAAAGTTTTGAGATTTGAAAAAATGTGTTCAATGCAAATTCATTAAGTCAGTATAAAGAGTATTTTGAAGCTAATGATGTTTTTTATAAAAAAATATGAACAGATAAATATGCAAACTTACAACCATTCATGAAAGTTTCAAACCAGACATAAATCGTCACATCCTTATTATCAAGGAAGAAGGATTACTGCCCTGTTTCATTTTCAACCATGAAAACACACTCGACACTCAACGAAGTCTGAACTAACACAATGACAGAGTTAGACGCTAGAATGGGGGTCGAAGGCACAAGTGCAAATCGACGTGAAGCTGTACTATCCGTGGGGGTGTGAGTTTTTATCACTGCTATAGAAAGGTGACCTTCAGTTTTGCTAATTAGGGAATGAAAATTACAGCAAGAGTTACATTTACGATATCTTAGAAACAAAGCTGCTTCCGTGAGCAAGCAAACCTGTTCTTGGTAGACTTTTGTTTCTCCAATAAGACTGTTCCATCATATTGATTTAAAATGATCCAATGCTAGATTCAGTGGAGCATTTTAGCGATCATTGGTAAAAATGAATGGCCATCACGGAATCCGGAACTAATCCTGCTATTTTTCGGCGTGGTTCACTTTAGTCCAGGGTCTGCAGTTCTCTTCAAGTGTCCCTCAAAGATCTGAAGATCAGGGTTGAAAATGGGCCCTGATCCCTCAAAGTGAGCTCGATGTCGCTCATGGTGAGGCCTCCAACAGTACTCCGGTGTGTCAACAATAACAACCAAGGTCATACTGAAATTTTTCTTCTTTTTTGTCATGACATCTAGTATATGTAAGTAATTCATATATACATTTTTCTTCATTGGTTATTCGCTGAAAAGCTCAAAAAACACACGTAAAACTTGTCAAATCTTTGGCGCATCAAGTCTATCAATCCCTTCCGCTGTACTGTAGATGTAGTTTGCTACATTTGTGATCAGTTCTGAACGATACTTTTCATAGCTTCTTCAGCGAATAACTTCATAAGTATTTTCCATTAATATTGAATTTTTTTTTATCTTCAGCTTGATCAGGATCCAATCTACACAGAGCTCACCAAAATTGTGGGACAAATAGTTTCTGTCAGATTTTTGAGAGAAAAAGAAGGAAAAACGAACTATTTATCGAAATAATGTATACATTAAAGTTATATGAATAAACCTCTACAATAAGAGAAGATATTCATTCAATATGGGCTCCGTCAGTTGAGATAACATCCTTGACTCGTGTTCGAAAGACTTGGCAGAGAGCTGCAAAGATGTCGGCTACGTAACTCTGGTTGCTAATTTTGCCTTCGAATTTATCGCTATACAGACCATCACAGACAAGGCAACTCAACGTCGATTCACCTCAATGTCTTCAAAGGACTCATCCCTCACCTAACTCTATTATTCTTTTGGTTGAGGCTTTATTTTACATCGAATTTACTTTCATCAATGAAAACCAATCTGGGGCAACAGGCCTTTTTCTTGGAAATAGAAAATGTATTGACATCTGCCGAGTTCCAAACTTTTATGGAAAGTGGTAAGTTCGTTCGATTTCTGCATTTTGTAGGGCAAGGTTTTGAAATTTTCCTCAAAGAGTCGACGCATTGAATCCAAACTTACCCCATGTCTTCGCGGTCAATTTTCAAGCGCAGCGACGAGGATTTCGTCTAAACTTGTCTCGATCTCGCATTATTTTTTAACTAGTTGCGAGCGAACGCCTTTCTGCTTCGGTCGTGTCGGTTGCGAGTTATGCCTGTTTCTTTAACGTTTTCCACACTTTTCCGTGCCACATAACGACAAGCATCCAATTTTTTAGCGATAAACGAATTTCTTTCACTGCAATCGTTGACCAATACGACCAAACGACAAGAGACGACTGTGTTTTGAGCAACATCATTTAAAAACTTTAGATTTTAAATATTATGATCCTGAAATAGAAAGTAAACACTATCAGTCTGGAAAGAAAACAAACATTAATGAAAAATCTGTGTGGTATGAAACATTTTTGAATTGCAAAACTTGGTTGCCGTGATTTGGCTCATTTAAACACACTTAAAACTCGAAATATTTTGTTCATATGAATGTCAATGGCTATGCATCGCTTTCAGTAGCAGCGTAATGAAGAATTAGATTCTCTGTTTTCGGAATTAAAATGTAAGAGAATTTCGTTTCGTGTTCTTATACCGGATAATTCAAACGCGACACTATTACATAGAGAGGAATTAGCGACCATCTTGACGCAATTTAATTGCCATGTTAATCATGTTAATTCCACACAATCCGATTTAAATGTAGCGAGTGATTATTAATTAGCTCATCGAAAACGATGGATTGTTTCGGGCAGCTGTATGCATTGTGGATATGGTCTGCGGCAAATGTTCAGTTTATGAACGATGTATTCCATTATTTCTTCAGTAAAAATTGAAAACACACACAGCATTAATATCTAGTTATTTTGTACTCCTATCCCCAGTAAGGAAAAAGTGTGACCAACAACTTATTATACGATTGGGAATCATTTGTATGACCCAAAAGCGCACCGTTGGTCCAATATGCTTATACTGATGTTAATGCTACTAATTATACTAATACGTCTTTACTAGTTTTCTTTTGACTTCATATCATTCCCACTCAACGTATGGTAAATAAGGTCTGCGACGAATCTATTTACGAGAAATATTTTCCATTGATTCGTTACGAAATCCCTAGGGAAATATTCAAAATTTGAATTAAACTATTTTACCTTTAGGAATGGCAATGTCATCTATCGCTTTCAAGGTTGTGAAAGCAACTTGAATTAATAATATAACCAGAAGATTCAGGGGTCGTCCAGCAATTGTAAACTATTACGCTTGTAAAGGCCTACGTATGTTCAAATCAATCATTGCAATTCACACTCTATCTAATTCATTGACAAAAATTATCGCTGGTGGAAAGTTCGTGTCACAGATTTGAGAACAAGACATTGTCTATTACACAGAGGATTTCCTTCAATATTTTCATAAATAGCCTCGCATTAAACGCTCAACTTTCAAGAACTAACCTGACCCCGGTTGCACCCACGTCAAGTTCGCACATTCTGAGTGTGCGTGCGCTAGTCCGTGTACGTGTACGGCTCGTCACTACCACCCAGAATCACTACCATGCGCATTTCAACAGCTGCCACATGTCGCTGTGTGACATAACTCTAGTGCGAACATTCATTATTCTATAACTCTGTCATATAAGTATCATTTGATGATAAAATAAAATACATTGTGTTTTATTTTACCCTTTAAAGTCACTGCGGTTTTAAACGACAAACATTATAATATGAGTTACTACCATGCGCACTTCAACAGCTGCCACACGTCGCTGTGTGACTTAACTCTAGTGCGAACATTTATTATTCCATAGCTCTGCTATAAAAGTATCATTTAATAATAAAGTGAAATACATTATGTTTCATTTTACACTTAGAAGTTACAGCCGTTTTAAACGACACATATTATACAATGAGTTAAACCAAATAACAGCGCAGTTACTGCGATACTACCGCATGTCATAATGTATTGTTCGTATGTCACAATGTAGTGTTAACAATACAAATCTCATTTAGTTTCTATTATAAATTGGTAGTTAATTTGAGAAATTACCAAGTGCAATATCAATTGAATTAAAAAATTTTTTACTGCTGAAGCGTTTTGAAAGTTGCATTTTTTGCATATTTACGCCAATTGAATTCGACAACTTTACTTAGAAAATTTGACTAAAATGTTTTATGTGCTCATATCAGTATAATTAATTGGCACTTCCCTTTCGTTAATGTAATTTTGACGTAAAGTGCAAAATAAAAGAACATCTATACGCACATTGGGGACAAAGGAAGCTAAACGCTCACACACAAAGTAATAAATGCGATGGATTTCATCACAAATATTGCACCTTTTTCGTTTGAATCAGGAAATTGTGTACAGCCTCTGTACAAACCACTTCCCCTGTCATATATGACATACAAGGATAATGCTTCATTAACGCGGAATTCTTTTCAGTTGCGCTGGCGAAAATGAGACAGTTTTTAAATGAATTTTTAAACTTGTGACCACACTACTCAACACTACAAAGATTGTTGATTTTTTCTGTCTTTACTTGACAACTATAATATATAAGACGATATTTAATGTCATTTTCAAAACTTCCCTAGTGAGTAATAAAAAGTATATTATAAGTTAAAGACAATTACAGGTAATAACATTTATTTAAATATGTGATACTTTATTTCATTATTTACTTATTTTATAATTATTCATCATTTATAATGAAAGAAATGGAGAAGAAGTACTTTAAAAGCATTTACTTTGAACGTTCCGAGTCTTGGCTCATTCTCAACAAAATGTCCGCAAATATAATAATAGACAAATCAGTACACCCCAAATTACAGAAGCGCAGAATATAAGCACAAAAAAATATACATATGATAATAATAATTTATCGGTTGATTATTTGCAGAGGGTATGCACTCTTCATTTCACTGAGAGAAATTTGAGTTTATGAATGAATAATGACTCTAAAATACGTAGGTCTAAGTTGGCGGTACAAGTATCTAATATTTTAAATTTGCAAATGTCAATAATTTGTTCACAGGAACCAATACTACAATGTTGTTTTATACTAGAATGAGTAGAAGTCAGCAAGCGACCTGTACGATGTACGATGCAGGTGAATGCATAATCTAACTGCATTGCGACATCTCGTAACGCATTAAAGACGATACAGCGACTTCTGGCAATGAGCTAAACATTGGACCAGTGGACAAGACGCATCCCTCACGCACACGGACGCTACAACACACGTACATGAAAATGTGCGAACTTGGCGTGGCACCCGTGCACCCCGGTTTTTCAAACATTTTACGTTGTCGTACGTAAGCAGCTTTCAGCGTATAACTCTTCAAGTTGTCAACTTTCATTTGATAATTAAATGAAAATATGGTTAGGTCAAGTGATGTCACCGTTTATTTCGTCTTAGGGTGGGTTAAGAAAGGTTAGGATGGGCTAGGTTCCGTCATGATGGGCTGAGATAGAATTTTAGGTTTGTCTTAGATAACTTCGATAAGGTTACTTAGCTTAAAAAACCTTGAAGTTTTTCATGAGTCCAGTGGTTTTGGTGAGGATTCACGAGGAAAAGTTCGGTTATCTTTCGATGAGTTACGAGAAAAAATTGGTTAGGTTTGGGGAAAATATTAGGTTTTGACAAATTAGAATGGAATCGGTTAAAAAAACAAATTTTTATTTGCTGCACCGGTCCACCTAAATGTCAAGAAAATCTGATAGCATGTATGTTTGTGTGCTTGCTTGGTTGGTTCGTTGACTGCCACCGCCCATGCATTGGTTCCGGCAACATCGGACAATGTTCAACACTGACGCGACGTGAGCTGCCGAGGGCCACTGATAGGATTTTCACAATTCTGCTTACCGATTTTTTCAGATGAGTCAAAAACTTATTTTTCAGTAATACGTAATCAAAACTAAATGAAGGCACGATTTTGTCAATTTTTAAATTTCAAAATTGCTTACTAAAAGGGACTTCAAATTTGAGTTGAACATTGAGCTACTGTTCAAACCAACTCAGTCAACGTGTTAATTCTCTGCTTTCAATAATGAAATACGAGAAAATTACACAATCGTTTATTGCTTTTGGAAAAGTATAATTAAGCATCTCTTCGCATGTTGCACAGAATTCAAGTGTTTCTCTGATGGGGGGAAATTTTTGCTTCAGAATAAACTTAAATGTTCTCGAAGCAGTTTCATGGATACAATGAGTTACACATATTTAGCTTACGAAAAATATTACCACCTGACAGACGTTCTTTAGAAAGGTTTTTGGTTGGTATTTGATCATTCTGCCTACTTTAGAAAAGCTAATAATAATTATCCACACATTGCCAAATTAAGAAATTAGTCCAATGAACGATCTAACCTATCGAAGAACGGATGGCTTAGTTGCGTTTGAAATAATGGCGTGATTTTCTTTTTTAAGAGGATGGTTCTAATTTTCTGCTGAATTAACCGACGGTATTACAACTTTATTTTCATAGTTTATGTTTTTAGTGTTAGCTTATCTAATATTTTTATATCAAATACACATATAACATGAATGAAATCTTACACTCATATATGATTTACAGTGTGATGTTTATCAACCCTAGTTTATAGGCTTATCAAACATCTCACTACTAGCTATACTTCCATTGAGTCATGATACCCAGGAGTTCACACATGAGTTCACTGTCAAAATTCTGACAAAAACATTTTGGGCTGATGTTTTGCTCTCCTATCCCCAGTACGAGATTATGGACTCTCGTTATTCTTGAAGAGTTGCCAGAACTTTACAGAAATGGAAAGAAATTTAATATTTCTGACTAATTGCAGTCTGCTATTGCGAACTGACAATGGAATAACTGAGGTTTGTCCTTGCCCGCATCTGCACTGCATTGGTAAAATGATCTATAAAAAAGACTCGGAAGCGAAATATTATTCACAATTAAGAACCGGCTCTTCCAGTTAAGCCTGAAAAATAACTTAAGTGCCACTCCTTGCAGTACTGCTTTATAAAAAATATTTTTAAATTCGTTATGACTAAAAAGAAACTCCACACTGCCAAAAATCCCAGAACATCAGAATTACAAAAAATGAGCGCTCAACTGAATGGTTAGGTGAAACAGCAACTCAAAGCACTATTTATTGTTAATATCAGAAAGTTGAGATCTTTGTTCAGGGGCAGAAAATTCTCCATCTTGTTTTACGAACATTCAAGTCTCTCACATCTTGAGCTGAGTTGCTGATTTTTTCCGAACAAATTTTTACCAGTGTTTTATACCTTACAGAGGCCAAAATATGCAAATTTAAACTTTAAATAAAGCGTGATTTCTTCAATTTATCGAGTCTTGCTCGCAGATTCCATCGATTGCTGTTTGCATTCCTCCTCAGTTCAAAATCCGCGTACCAGAAATGAGGATTAGATCGACAGCATTTTGAAAACGGACCAGCGACGTAAATCTTTATAGCATCGGCGCCATGTAGCAGCAGGAGCGCCTAACAGAACACCTGATACCAAATTTTAGGATCCGCTGTTCACATCATCACACTTAAGGTTCAAACTGCTCGGCATCGGGTGTAGAAATACATTATGAAAAGTTTTAACACTTTCAACTAAACCAACTTCAGTTGTCCGACGTTTATCCCTACAATATGTTTTGGGATGATAAAAATTCATTTTAAAAGTTTTTTTGCAAATTTAAAAGGTGACAAGTAATAGTCAGGAATATAAACACAATTGATTACATGTAGATTAATATCAAGAATTTTTCCGTAGAAAAAAGTCCACGCTCTAGTATGTATTTAGAGACCTAAAATGAATTCAGTTTAAATTCCATTTTGACCTAACCTAAATTGATTGATTAGAACATTCATAGAATTAAATTGAGAAGAAAAGGTCCCATAAATCGCTTTTTAGAATGTGTATACGTACAAGAATGTATATATAAATATGATATGAACTTTAACGGCTAAAAGCATCTTTGTATTAATACACTTGAATCCTCTTCTTGAATCTGCTCCGTTTTCGGCAACTGTGCTCACAAAAATTAAACTTTCAAAAATTCCATGGATGAAATGGTCATTACACACTCTAAATGGTTCAGATAACGTGAGAGTTAATATTGCTATTATATATTTCCCATCTTACGAAAGATTGAACATTTATGAAGCACCAGGTTTAGGACCATTCACTCATTACAGTGCTAAATTCTAATTCAAAATGACTAACATTGGACACAAACAAGTCATCAATGGGAATTTAATTTAACGCGTCATTTTGGTGATACCCGTCCTCTGGCTTTATTATACTGATAATGATGACTATACTTTAAATATAGAATCTCAACTGCAGACATGATTAAATGCACACAATACTTGGAGAAGAGGCAGAGCTGCCTTTCTCAAACAGAGAGCGAATAGAAATGTATCAGAGCCTGAATACAATGCAGACGTATAGCGTTCACCAGGCGTCGTTTACGCAAATTTATCGCCTTGTTCTAGCGAATGCTGCGAGTGAACTTAATGAAACACTGACATTAATGGTCTTCTGGCGATCTAGCGCGTAAGAATCCCATAATGAAGTTCCAATTTCTGAAAAAAATCGGATAGTTATAGTCCTGCTGAGTCGAAAAACGTTCTATCTTTGTTGAGAGCTTGCAATTCCTAAAATGTTTTTGCTAAAAAAATTTAATAATTATGAGCACTGTTTTAATCAGTGTTCAGTCATGAGGAATTTTAAATAGTTTTACAATTTCCACCCAATATTTTCGCAGGACGGAAATTAAATCAAATATTTTTTTATTAAAACCATGATTAAAATAAAGTGACATACATTTCACACCAATGAATGTTTATTCATTTGAAATTAAAACCATCTATGCTTTAGACGAGCAGATTAGAGCTTATAGAGTCTGAGCATGTTAGAGCTTTTTACCACAGTCTGAATTTTTCGATAAATGTTTCTGATTTAGCCGGTGATTTCCTTTCTTCTTTTGACACCGCAGGCATTCTATTGCAAGGAATATTACCGGCTAGATTCCACAGGTCTCAGAATTTCATCGTTCATTACCAGTCATTACCTATAATTCTCGTTAATTGAACGAACACCGACGATTCGCGTCCTACGTTAACCGGTAATTACGTTCTCGTGGGCTTTTGTACAACTTTATCGGGGGAACAACCGTGTATTACAATCAAAAATTTCCCTGTAGATTTCGATGTGTTCATCCTAGAACAATGCTACTTAGAGGCGATGTTATCATAGGAAACTTTATTTTACTTCAAAAAGGACCATTCTACAGTTGCATGCAGAAATTTATATAAGTCATCATGTCCCTTTTCCTCGATAAATTGTAGAATGTCA
>JACJUY010011712.1:0-12273 GCA_014220935.1 Platorchestia sp. MABIK | reverse complement strand
TTGTGCACTGATGAAACTCGTATCACAGATACGGTTTTTAGCACTTTGACCGCAATTGGTAAATTTGAAGTTCAATATTCAACTCAAGTTTAGAGTGAATTTTAATGACCAATGTTGAAAATAGCTTTCATTAATAGGATCATGCCCACATTTAGCTTCAATTAAGTATTTAAAAAAATTGAGTTTGTGACCACTGATCGATCAGCAGTATTATGAAAATTCCCTCGGTGGCCTATATGTACAAAATCCCCTCTGTTGCGGCCGAAGTGTTGAACGTCCTTATGAACACGAGAGACGAGTGGCCTCCAAACAAATATAGAGGGTATGATTAAATAAGGTTGGAGTACTCTTGCCAGTTTAAAAATAAAAAATTCTAATATGTAAACGTTTCGGCTTAAAGCTCAAACCATTATCAAATCCTGTAAAAGCGAATTGAAATACAGAAAATACGACATGGCTATACGACATAAATAATACAACTTAAAGTAGTACAAAAAAAGGGGGAATGGGGAGATTATACTGCAAATAATTTTGAAAATCAGGCTATTTCTAACTGGATTGATGACAACATTGAATTTAGAGCTGGTTTCAATTGTTTAATGTAAAGATTTTCTAGGATGTGAGAGTCATTTTTATTAATTTGTACAGAAACTTAAAATTGGAAAATCAGATTTGCTTACTATTACATTACACTGCTCTGTGTGATCCCTAATGGCTGAAAAAATGGCTTAGCTAGGTAGAGTCTTAGCTTAGAACGTAGAAGAATGGCTTAGAATGGTAGAATGGCTTAGAACTGGTAGAGTCTTAAGTGAAATTCGAAATACACTCAACCCGTTCGAAATAAACTCTTCAACTTCAAATTTAACTCAGGCTTTTGCAAATCGAAATAAACTCTTAAACTTCCAAATTTAACTCGTATCGCGTGAAAATTATCGCAATTGAATCTTAATAGAACTAACTTTATTGGGCTTCAACCTATACGTATTCGCCGACCGTAAGGGTACCCGCACACGAGCAACTTTTTATTGTCAGTTGCCACAACTAAAAAATTGTTCAAAATAGAAAGCATGCGTTTTTATGACTGCCCGCACACGGGCAATTTTTCGTGAGACGACAACAAAAAGTTGTGAGGTGGTTGCGACCGGATCAATTTCTCTGACAACACAATAGTTGTCGACAACTGTTGCAGGCGATAGAGAACGTTATTTCGAATGGGAACTCGCAGACGGACAACTGTTGCCGCCACCCAGGGCCCTAGTTGCAGCCACCCAGGGCCCAGCCGGTGGCAGGTTGCCAAATTTGCTTTGTTAACTCCAGATTTTTGCTGATGTGACTTGTTTTGGGGCAGTATGGTGCATAAATAAACTGTTTGTCATTCAAGCTATTCTGAAATGGCTCAGTGAAACAACCTATTTCACATCTTAATAATAAATTCATTACATTAAAGGAAAAAAAAGAGTCTGTGTTCGGTATTTTTAAGATGATTAAAATACTCAATACTGGGGTGGCCTATATTTTCTTTTTTATCTGACGATTTCACCGGGGTTTTTCAGTATCTTCCAGACTTGAGTGGTTTGACACTGCCACATCCATAGTTTCCTTGGTGACACTAAACGATAGTTGCCGCCATCCGGTGGTTAGCCATCCAGTGGTACCCGCACACGAGTGACTTTTCATTGTCAGTTGTCACAACAAAATATTGCCACAACAAAAAATTGTCGCTACGAATAGTTGTCAGTAAATGCCCTATTACACGGGGCAACATTTTGCCTCGACTACGGCAACTGAAATGACGCAACTTGTGGGTGCACTATCAAACGAGGCGACCAGTGTGGCGTTGCCAATTGCAGAGTTACGTTGTAGCTCGTAGTGACTGCGGCATGTGACTTCTTCATTTCATCATTAAATGAAAAGCATTAAGAACGTTTACAAAACTTAGATCCTGTTTTACGCTTTTAAATGACCTTGCATTATTTATTGTCTTTTTTCTCTAAAAATGGATGAGATTGAAGGGTCAAACGACTATTGATTCAAAATAATTCTTCTGATGTTCTATTGACTTCTAGGGAAATAATATTGAATTTGTGAGAATCAATATTAAATGCCCTATTAAAAACATCATAATATTGTCATAAATTTTTAACATAATTTTTACAGCTCATTTTCGCATTTCAGTACAATAATTTGTGTTTTTATACCGCACAGAAATAATCAAAAGAAACAGTAAATTACTTAATTAAGCACATTCATTTGCTGTATTGATATAGTTAGGTTCAAGTCTAAAAACAGATTAAATGTTTTGATCATTAGGAGCTGAATGAAGTATTGCCTATTTTTCTACGCGTCACTGATGATAGAAAATTAAAATGACTGCACATTAAGTTTCCTGACTTCATGGAGTCAATCTTCTTTTTCCTGTCACTTTTGTGGCAGATAATAATGTTTTTCTATTTTTTGATGGCTTTGATAGTTACATCATATTCAGCTAAACTGTTTATGCTTATAAACCTATGGGTCATTCTTTTTAAATTTCTGACCACTTTATTTATCATAAAATACTACCTGAGAAACATTCAAATATGTGGAAAAGTGACAGCATTTGGAAATGAAACGTCATGAATGAATGGTAAATGGTAATATTCCGCTTTATTTTACACAGAAATTACTACTAAATATGCGTCTATAATAATACTTAATTGCTTATATAACACTTAAGGGAACCATTTCCAAAATCTGAAAACTTTTTTCTATTGGACGTACGTCTATGAAAATTTGCAGACTACTAGATCTCAACATTTGTAACAACTTATCTTCTATAAAAAATTTTCATTGGGGCATAGAAAATTAATTATTACTTATAATAAAAAAAATATATATATATTTTTCATAATACCTCCGATATTTACAAAGCTAGAGCAATGCGGTTTATTGCATTTGAAAGTAAAATGTGTGCTCTAAAAATTCATCACAGGACTTTTTTTAATATATTTCATTCCGAGTTTAAATGATTGTTTTGAAAGAGGTAGGGTAAAAGTTATAATTTTAGGGTAAAAAAGCCTACTGAAACATTTACATAAAGAATTTGGATTATAACTCCAGATGAATTTTTAGAGCACACATTTTACTTTCAAATGCAACAAACTGCATTGCTCTAGCTTTGTAAACTTCGGAGTTATTATGGAAAACGTCTTGAAAACTTACTTATTTAATGAAAGATATTTTTAAGATTAAAAATGCTTCTTCTCCTACAGTTTTAGAGCTACATTGATGATTTAAATATCATTGGATGCAAAAAAACAAGGGCTTGCCAAAAAACTAAATAGTTTTTCAAAATTCATTTTGGTTCCAAAGTTATGACGTCATAAATTTGTTTTTTTCGAAAAAAAACATCATTTTTCAATTTTTTCATTTTTTTCAATTAAAATTAGAAATTTGAGAAAAAGCAATTAATTTTTGGGAATTTCCACATTATTTTGCATTCAATGATACCAAAATCATTACTGTAGCTCAAAAACTGTCAGAGAAGAAGCATCTAGAAAACCCCCCAAAAATGTCTCTTTCTACGATTTCCCATTTTCTTTTCAAGAAAATCGCATTTTGTCATAAATGATAAATGATTTTAAATTGCATTTCCTATCAGTGTACCAAATTTCATTGCTCTAAATTCAATAACAAAAAAAAGGTTCGAAAGGGGGACGCTTACCTTGAGGAATATGAATGATAAAATATAAAAAAATTAAAAGAAAAAATTGGAAATTTGAGGAAAAGCATTTAATTTTTTGGAATGTCCACGTTATTCTGCATCCAATGATACCAAAATCATTACTGTAGCTCAAAAACTGTCAGAAAATTAGCATTTAGAAAACCCCCAAAAATGTCGTTTTCTATGATTTCCAATTTTCTTTCAAAGAAAATCGCATTTTGTCTTGAAAGGTAAATGATTCTAAATTGCATTTCCTATCAGTGTAACAAATTTTATTGCTCTAGGTTCATAAATGAAATAAAAGGCCCGTATGGGGAGACGCTCTCCCCCTCTTGGGGGGGCGCTAGCTCTGGGATACGTTCCTGATATTTCTACAGACATTCGGGGACATATCTCAAACTCTTTTAAATCAATAAAAAAAACAATCAGGAAAATCTCATCTTTGACTGAGATGCTCGGAAATGGTTCCCTTAATAGCATTTCATACTATAGGATATTTATTAGCATTTTTACTGCGATGTGCGTCACGGGTGGTACACTGAGGTAATTTTCATAATGCTGCTGACCGACCAGTAATCGCAAACTCAATTTTCCTCTAAGGCCCTATTACAAATAGGGCTTTTAACGCCCTATTAAACGGGGCAACAATTGCTCTCAGAAGCAGCGACGGGTGCCTCTGGGAGAACAGACTGCAGTTTCTGGGCGAGTTTTGGTTTTCGCGCTTGTTCAGAAACCTCGAGCAGCTCAGAGCGACGGAGCCAGTGGTCGACTGACCGTCGTAGAGTAAGGTTGGTTGTGACACCGCCTCTCACTGAGCCAACATAAACTCCCCGCCATTCAATAGATAGTCAAAGGATTCAACACTTTCACTGCGGCAACTAAATATTAAGTTTAACACCAAACTCAAATTTTAAGTCAATTGTAGTCAACTATTTTGAAAATACCAAACATGAACTGGATCGTGCCTTCATTAAGCTTTGATTAAATATTTTTGAAAATTGAGTTTGCGACTACAGGTCGGTCAGCAGCATTATGAAACTTACATCAGTGTACCACCGGTGACGCACTTCGCAGTCAAAGTGTTAATAAATGTCCTATAATATGGAATGCTATTAAGTGTTATATAAGCAATTAAGTATCATCGTAATTTCTGTACAAAAAAAATTCGGAATGTAACCATTTACCACACATTCGTGAAACGTTTCATTTCCAAATGTTGTCACTTTTCCATTATAATAAATGCTTATCAGGTATTATTTCATGATAAATAAAGTGCTCAGAAATTTAGAAAGAATAAACCATAGGTTTATAAGTTTAAACAGTTAGCTGAATATGATGTAACTATCAAAGCCATCAAAAAAATAGAAAACCATTACTAACTGCCACAACTTGGCAGGAAAAAGAAGATTGACTCTATGAAGTCAGGTAACTTAATGTGTATTCATTTTAATTTTCTATCATAAGTAGCGGGTGGAAAAATAGGCAATACTTTATTCGGCTATCAATGATTAAACCATTTAATATGTTTTTTAGACTTGAACCTAACTATATCAACAGCACAAACGAATGAACTTAACACTTTAACTGCGACGTGCGCCACCGGTGGTACACGGAGGTTATTTTCATAATACTACTGACCTACCAGTAGTCGCAAACTCAATTTTCATAAATATTTAATCAAAGCTAAATGAAGGCACGATCTAGCTCATGTTTGGTATTTTCAAAATAGTTTACTGCAATTGACTGAAAATATAAGTTTGGGGTTGAACTTAATAATTAGTTGCTGCAGTCACAGTGTTAATTAAGTAATTTACTGTTTCTTTTGTTTATTTCTGTGCGGTGTAAAAACTTGAATTATTATATTGCTATGCGAATATAAGCTGTAAAAAAGATGTTAACATTTTTTTACAATATTATGATGTTTTTAATAGTACATATCACATCGACTCTCACAAATTCAAGATTATTGTCATATAAGTTAATAATTCATCATAATAATTATACTGCATCAATTGTTCATTACGCTTCAATCTCAACTATTTTTAGAGTATAAAGACAATAAATGATGCATGGATATTCAAAAGCGTAAAACAGGATTTAAGTTTTATATACGTTCTTAATGCTTTTCATTTAATGGTGAAATGAAGAAGTCACATGCCGCAGTCACTGCGAGCTGCAACCTACCTCTGCAATTTGCAACGCCACACTGGTCGCCTCGTATGATATCGCACCCACAAGTTGCGTCATTTCAGTTGTCGTAGTCGAGGCCCACTGATGCGATGCGATGGGTGCGACGCCTCGCGAAATCGCACGGTTCATTTGCATCACCGTAAGAATAGCACTGTGTTGCCTAGCTACCGCGTACTGAGGCGATGCGACTCCTGCCCTCATTCCTCCTCTATTGTCTGTCGCACAAAGATGCTGCATGTTGCATTTTTCGTGCGACGAGGCGATGGTCACTGGCTTCTGTACAGTTTGTCACAACTTCATTTTGGTTTTATATGGATGAATATAACTCTTTAAGTGATGCATGTGCATTCTTGGGCTACAGCGTGAGGTACACAATGCATAAAGTTGCCTTTCTCAAATATTAGCAATAATTGGGATGAAGCATATACCATATCGCAATAAAAACATTCCTAAAAGTTTTAAAAAACCCAAATAACTAAAATAGACATTAAATAGTCAAACTAAATGCCCATTGAAATGATTAAGATTTTTCTATGCAATTCTGCAGGACATGAAACAAAAATATGGCGCTGCTTGGCATTCATACCGCTTGCAGCTAGCACTGGCCAACGACTTCGAGGCTTGAGCTTGTTTAGCAGTTGGATATCACGTCCGAGCTTAATTTTTCTGTGATGGCCTCTCAACCGGAAATGGACACAAGTGAAAAATTGATGTGCCTTGTACAGGAACGATCGGCGTTGTATGATTCAAGTGATGTGCTGTATAATGGCAGAAACTGCCAGGGTATTTCATGCAACTGGGCTTTACAGAGCAGAGCATTTCGGTCACTAAAACTTGTATACATAAAATTTCCGCTGCCCAGCTCAGCGCTGCAAAGCAGGGCTCGAGTTGTTGCCAGATGTAAAATGCTTATTGGGTTCTCATGCGGTACGAGTTGCTTCAATGGGCAGTACTGATGCAACGCGTCGCATGCAACTTGATGAGCTCGGTTTTCGTGCGGCGTCTCATCTATCGCATTGCCTCAGTGGGCGAGCAGCCTAAGTGTTGCCCCGTGTAATAGGGCCTATAAGGGCACACCCGCACACGAGTCACAGGATGGCGGCAACTATTGTTAAGTTCACCATGAAAACTGTGGATGCGGCAGTGTCAGACCACTCAAGTCTGGAAGACACTGAAATACCACGGCAAGATCGTCAGATAAAAAAAGAAAATATGCTATCCCAGTATTGAGTATTTAAATCATCATAAAAATGCCGAACACAGGCTCTTTTTTTCTTTAATATAATCAGTTTTTTATTTAGGTGTGAAATAGATTGTTTCGCCGAGCCCTTTTAGAATAGTTTAAACGCTTTACAGTTTACTTATACAGCATACTGCCTCAAAACAAGTCACATTAGCAAAAATCTGGAGTTAACAAAGCCAATCTGGCAACCTGCTACCGGCTGTGCGCTGGGTGGCGGCAACTAAAAGTTGTCCGTGTGCGAGCTCCCATTAGCAGTTGCCGACAACAATTGTGTTGTCAGAGAAATTGATCTGGCCACAAACACCTCACAACTTTTTGTTGTCGCCTCACGAAAAATTGCCCGTGTGCGGGCAGCCACGGAAATGCATGCTTTTATTTTGGACAATTTTTTAGTTGTGGCCACTGATAATAAAAAGTCACTCGTGTGCGGGTACCCTAAGTCGCATGTGACATGGTGCATCCCTTTGAGCGGTTACTTCTGATATTCACCTTAAACTCTTATAATATGCGTTAATTGAATATTCAAATATGTATATCTCATTATTTTCCTACCTGAAAAGGTTACAGATTAAGTTTAGGCATTGAAAAATCTCGATAAAATCTTACACATTTACTTCCAACGAAATTAGGATTTAAGTGATTACTGTACCTGCACGGAGAATCGTACAACGGAAAATGTTTATGGAACAGTTACATGTTTGTATTGAATCGTTAATCCAAATGAGCCCTCGGTGAAGCGCCTTCACTCAGCCAATCATGCCGATGACAAGCTAACCATGGACTTCATTAAAATTTCATCTCTGAACTTCTATCCCGCATGAAAATATTTACTTTTAAAAAATTCAAAAAATTTTTGCCATGATACAATTGTTCTGCTGCTTTCCAACTATTGGAATACTTGAGCATTTTCAGATGAATACCTTAATTGTGCTTAAATTAATTTGAAAATTTTGCGAAGTTGGGGCTCTGTAGGGGCTCTTCCAAGCATTGTCGAGGTCAAGAAAAACCTATTGCTGTGCCAAGACCTCTTTCTTCTCTCTCTCGCTGGTGCCTCTGCAATCTCTATTTTTCCTTTCCAACGAGTTCCACTTGTGAAAAATGTCCAAAGTCATCAATGGAATGGTCGATTTTTTCCTTTTAGAATTTAAAATATATTCGTCGAGCCACACACATCTTTTATTCAACAGCGGTTACAAATTATTCAGTAAATTGAAATTAAGCACGCTACCTATAAAAACAAGGATCTTAAGTAATTGTAAAAACTTTTCCTTCTTTTGTTTTAGCTAAGCTGCTAATTAAGCAATACTTCAATGCTTTCTTGATGGCGTCAAGGGTGTATTGCATTCAGAAACCTCAATATATTTGATCATCGATTTTATGGTATGAATGAGTTTCAGCGCTGACTTAAAAAGTTCATGAATGTCCTTATCTTTAAAGCTGTCAACATGATTAACATTTGATATAATTTTTCAAGATTCAAATTTTTTAGTTTCATTGTAAGATGTCCAGTTTTTTAGCATGTGTGAGAGTTTATTCCTATTAAGTTCTCTAGCTCTAGTACTTTAGTTCTAGTCCTAGTAATCTAGAATTCAATAACGAATGTTACTCGAATTACTTGGGAATAATTTTGTCGGAGTGGAATTTCTTGTGTTATTATTATCAATACCGGAAAGCCCACTTCATATACGGTTACGTATATAATGCGCTGTAGCCAGAGTTAGGCAGGAGTAGTCAAAGTCACCGCCGAGTCTGCGGCGTGTGCTCATCGCACAGCGGTGCTGGGGTCGTTGCCCCGCCCGTTTACTGTATCATCATGTTTCAACAATAAACCATCATCGTAACTGCTTGTCACTTCTCCTCCACCTCCTCTCGGGAACGATGTGGACGTACTCTCTAGAACCAATTCTGATTGGACACCCTAGGACCTCAGGGTTGATTTATGGTGACGAGACACGATCATCGAAACCCTACATTGGCGCCCCAACATCGACCCTGTGATAGAGTGACTTCGCCGAAGAATTCTCCAACAAGGACATCGTTCAACATTTTGTTTGCGCAGTGGCGAAGATGAACGTCGCCGTGATGATCAGGGACGTTGCCAAAATCTACATTAGCGCCCGAGGCGTTTGCGTGAGCGAAGGGGGGTAAAAGTAAAGTGAAGTGACAGTGCTGTGACAATTTGATTAACCATGGAAGAATCAAGAGACGAGCAACGCGACCCATTAAGGAAGGTCGATGACAATCTACGGAGGCTGCGATTTTCAAGTGTTCATCAGCATCCCAGAGAAGATGGAAAAAATCAGAAAAACCTCACCCCACGGAAGCTGTTCCGTGACGCAACTTATCCAGCGTGATGGCGCTGCAGTGAAATAGGAATCGATGCACAGAGGCGGTGAAATTACGACGCACCCAACAGCAACCCTCTAGGACGAACCATTTACCCTCTAGGACGAAGTAAAGGAGGTACTTCCCAACGTCTGGACAGAGGACGAAATGTGTTTCTGAAGTGTACGAGAACTGTCGAATAGTGCTGTTCGTGTTCGTGTTTTTTCTGTCGAATAGTGCTGTTCGTGCTCGTGTTTTTTTTTTCGAAGGTGAAAATCGTTTCGTCGTAAGTAGTAGTCCCACATTTCTCTTATTGTTGTAGAGAAGACGGTGCTGGTCGCTGTGATTTGAACTGAGGACGAGTGTTGACCGCTCCGGGATTGTGTTGGCCACATAATTCCGGAGTTGGAAAACATGGAAGTACTCTCTCAGCAGCGTGATTCGGTAGAGTTTTGAACTCGGGAGTAATTCATGGATTTACTTTTTTTTATCGGATGACCAGAAGCACCGTTTTCTCGACGATGAGTGAATATTTTCAAGAAGTGTCCGGACGTGGATACAAATTTTAATTTTTGTTTTCGTCCGCAGTTTGTGATCACGCTATAATAGGTTACTTAATTTTTTTTTTGGACGAAGTGGCTCGTCTTTAGACGGGAACCCGCAGTTTTAATTAACGAGCACGGTTAATTTTTGCGATTTTTTTTTGTGATTTTTGTGAGTGATAAACACAGAAATGTTTCCGAACTTACGGTTATTTTTGTTTTGTAATGTTCGACGATACGTTACGAATTATGTTTCAGTTTTCAGTATAGTTCGTGTACTGTTTTATGTCAGTATAACTGCGGTTGTGCTGTGTTGAGATGTTTACGTATCAGTTATCAGTGCTTGCGGCTTCCGGCCTCAGCGATAATGAGCCGTGCAGCTCTGTTGGAGCTCTAGCAGGTTGATGTGACTGTACTGCTACAGTTACTGTTTTATTGTGAATTTACTGTTAATTTGCAGGTAAATTCTGTGTTTGATTTGAAATTGTTGTGGTGCCATGTTGTCTAGCATGGGCAGATTATTCCATTGTAGTTTGTTTTTCCGACAATTTTTTTTTACGTTTATTGAAATTGTTGTGGTGCCATGTTGTCTAGCATGGGCGGATTATTCCATTGTATTTGGTTTCCCCGAAAAAAAATTTTTATGTTTATTGTGACGTTTCCGTTTATTGATTGACGGGGCAATCTCTCCTTGCGTGAGAGGGATGGTGTTCCGGTGGTATTTGAACATGTTTGAACGCGTTTGTTTGAACGGGTTTTTGAACAGGAACTGTTTGAAACGTTTCCTGAGTAAGAATTGAATTTTGCCGGTAATTTATTTTGTGTAACAAATATTTTGCTGATAAAGGATTTTGCATTTATGCATTTTTATGTTGTCTAGTCGGATTTTTATGAGATATTTGATGAATTGATTGATTTGATTTATTTGTGATTGAAAGTCATCACAAAGAGATGCAGAGCAAACGTGCTCTGACGTTGGGGAAAACTACGATAGAGATCCATGTTATCTGAAAGAGTAATTCCCCAGAAAGAGTAATTCCCCACAACGAAATTAGACCGTGGAAAAATCCCAGGAGCCCGACGACAGTATTAGCGTAAACAGGATACGTGTTTAAAGGCTCTGGGCCATCGCTTTGTGCCAAAAGTGGATACCAAGTCCATGACGACGTCACTGGGACTTTCGGTGGATGAGAATTTAAAAACTTTCAATTAATTTTAAGGCTCAATCTACAATCAAAGTAGTTTCACTTGTCAAAAGTGCACCAGTGCCAAGTTAAAAGACCACACATTCTGGTCTGGCCATGTTAAGTTCATTTATAAGTAATTCAGTCCAATGTTTTAATAACATTCTTGAATTTTTAGAAAATTCCCTCCAACCAGCTTATCTACATTTACAATAATTGCTTAAACACTTCATTTAGAAATCCAAATAGTAAATGTACCGATTCCAGTTGAAGATCCAATAATGTAACGACAGTTATGACCAAATGTAACTACCAGGTTGGGACATTTCGATTGCATCCTCGAAATGAAACTGGACGTAAGTTTTCTTTCATTGTGTTCAGTTTTCGTTTCCTGAACATGCGTTTTATTTTTAATTTTCGCTTCATTGACGAATGTATCAGTCGAAAATATCGTGCGTCCCAACGAATGTTGTTATTCCTTTCGAATACGCAACAAACCTTGTATAGCAACTTGTGTTCCTTCTTTTGGTTCATGCGTTGAACCTCTTCTTTCTTTTTTTCTTCATGTTTGACATATTCATTTGATTCAATTTCACTTCGTGTATGTTGTTCTTTTATCGTGTATTTTCTTAAATGTGTTGTGATGCGTAATTACTTTTACATATCGTTTTCCGTGTTTTCTTTCGTGTTTCGTTCAGTGTTCTTTCTATGTTTTGTGTGCATTTAGTGTTTGTGTTCATGTACATTTGGTTTTGTGTTGAGCTGTCAGCTGTCGCGCCGCAGGCGTGCAGTTTGCTGCTGGCCGTTTCCGGTAGTTGAGATAGCGTGCCGCGAGACGTGAACCTTTTAATTTTTTTCTGTTGCCTGTCTATTACCGATTTGGGTATTTGAGTGTTTTGTTTTGTTTCGTATTTAGCTTGTTGTATTGAGTTCTGATTGAATATTTGCTTGATTGGAACGTTGATTTATCAGTTTTGCTGAAGTTTTTGAATGTTTCATTTTTGTGATATCAAATAAATGTACGAGGAGCTCGTGGGATTCGAACTCGGGACTAGAAATTACCACGCCAGCGCACTACCGACCGCG
>JACJUY010011711.1:7396-24533 GCA_014220935.1 Platorchestia sp. MABIK | reverse complement strand
CCCTAAATATGCAAGATATGGGTTGTCTTGCACGGGACTCTGGTAAGGAGCAAGGCTGGATTTGCGACAATCTATTTACGTAGATATACATGTACCTACAAACGTACACATATTAATATATATACGCATTGATAATGAGTATAAGAAAAAAATGTAAATACAGGGTGGCGCATAAGTAACGCATCCTTTTAACAAATTAATAATGAATAAACCATGAAAGGTATAACGATAGGGTTAACTGCAAACGATAGAGGAAGTCCTAAAGTTTATTTACATGTCGTATCCTGTATACAGATACCCAGTGTATATTTCGGTAATAAATAAGGGTGCGTTACTTATGCGCCACCCTGTATATATAAAATAAAAAGATAAAAAGCAACCTACCTTCTACTACATCGAAAATGACAGTCGAGCTCACTGTAATCGTAAGAAATTATTCTGAAAAAATTAACTAAAGAAAGAAGACTTCGAAAAACGTTAAAATGAACTGGTTTTTAATTTCCTAATAACAATAAACAGCTAATATCTCATAAAGCAGAATTTTTCAGAAAATTTCATAGAAGAAAAAGCGTTTATATGGGCATTTTCTACTTGGTGTGCAATATTGTATCTCTTGCTTTGAAACACCCTGTGGATACACATTAGAAGCGTAACTACTAAGCGAAGATTTTGTTGTCGTACACTAGAGGTTTTTTTGGATATCTGAAAGAAAATTTTCGGAATTATTCAGTATTATCCATTGAGATAGAAACAGTTAATGCTTATAGTTTTTTTCTATTTTCATTGAGAGCAGTATTAAAGTATATTAAAGGTACCGTGAACTGGCAGCATCGTCCATCATATACACGCTACACTCTGCCAGCGTATTTCCATCAGTGTCATTTGCCATGCGCCAGATTTTTCGGGCAGACGCCGAAAGGGTTGTTTGACGACTGTATTTTCATACACGAATACTTTTTTTTTACTATCTATTTCCCATCTCACATTAGAAGAATGCCAACAATAATTTGCTAAATGTATATTATCTCATATTCATGAACTGTTTGAAGAAAATAGAAATTATTTATGGTAGCAAATTCGATTTTGAGTGCTGTGATGATTATCGTAAAGTTAAAGGCTATTGTTATGAGGGTGGGGTGGAATGTCAAACTAAAATAAATTGGTAGATGTATGAATGGAAAATATAACATCCTTTTAATTTAAGAAGTGATTGAATCAATGAAGAATTGTAGAATAGCTATTTATATTATAGAAGAACACTTATTTTATATGAGGAATTCTCATATTCACGAACGATTGTAGAATAGCTTTAGATGCTAGGCCTAATGGTATTTGTATTCATGAAACAATTTTTGAGCATAACACTTCAGCTAAGAAAATCCTATTTTCATCTCCTCTCTTCTCCCCTTGTTAACACTTACTATGATGAATTGAAAAAAAGCTGGCATCAAAAAGTGTGGAACCAGCCATGCATTTTACTTTTTTCTGTAATTTCAATGACAATAGTTAAAAACTCTTGTATTACAAAGGAGTAGAATTGCATTGTAATGCAAAAAATAGGTAATTTTATAATAAACATTGCTGATATTGGAGGCAATTATTGTTCAAATAATATTCTAATGTATATCTTCTACATAACCTAGCTCTCTTTGCAAAAAGACTTGATTTGTCTTTAATATATGAAGGTTTAAGCCTGTTAAAATTTTACATGCATAAGTTATAAAAAAATCACATCTCAATGACATATCCCAGCAGAAGTACAAGTGTATTTATTTATTTGAATTAATTTTCATTTAAAGACTAAATGTTTGTGTTTGGCCAAATTACTTTTACCTAGGATTTTTTTTTTTTAAATTAATGCTCATAAAAGAATTAGTTGCATTGCTGTGTTTAACTGCTGCTGTAGCTTTTCTGGTTTGATCAATTTATTGTAATAAAATAGAATTTTTAGAAGACATGTTCTATTGATTTTGAATTTTCATCCTCTTTGTTACATCAATATTTTATTTGAAGTTGAAGTTGAATAGTTTCTCTCAGGATGTAAGCTACTGAATGAAAAAATTTTTATTTATCCTTTATCAATTGACAATTGTTGTTGAGTTAACAGCTTTTATGTTATTCTCTTTGAAATAAATAATGCTATACAAACTTGCTGTATTGGTATTGAGTTTAAGTTCAATTGAGCTTATTTCTATTATAAAAACCATGTATTATTCAAATGTAAATAATATTTGTAACCTAATTCAATTATGTGTGAAAACCTAGGCATATGTGCAATGAAAAACAAACCCTCTTCTCTCAAAGGGATACAATTATTGTACCTGTGGCAATTAGCACTTCCAAGAAAAATATGAAAGGTCTTAAGCTAAATATTAGGTAGGCCATCCTTTTCTTGAAATAGAATTGGCTTTTTTGTTTTGGTATGAGCCCTTTTTTTTAGTTCACTGCTTTTCTGTTTGTCAGCACTTGCCACTTCCTTTTCAACTTTTTTCTTATTTCATAAACTTTGTTCTCAACTCGCTGTTCCTATGCACCTTGTGCATAGATTCTGTATTCCTGCAAGTCCATTTTAATTGGTGCCTTGCTCTTTTTAGAGTGCCTTTGTTTGCATTTAGGAAGACTTAAACTCATATCTAGCCTTACAATAGAAAATATTATTGTGCTGATGTTGGGTTATCCATACAGTGTAATTATTGGTATAATTTTTTACAGGTAAAGTGGAAAGTATGTCTTCTGGACTTCTTTCCTTGAAATGGAACAACCACAACTCTACTCTATTGAAACTGTTGTCGGATCTCCAGAGCAAGGTTAGTCTAATAGAGAAATGAAGCAGTATAAGAAATTCATGCATCACATATCTGATTTCAGGCTTTATTCAATAAAATATGAAAATGCATATGAACAATTGAATGCACTGGTAATAAATAGCAAATGCTAATTCACTTTTTCTAAACAAAGTAGAAAGCTTTATGAGCAATCTCAGAAGGCTGTCTCATATTTTTTTTGTATATGTTGTGGTCTACCAGTAACCTATGAACTGAACATATTTATAGAGTACCTTAAATTTTACAGTTTGAAAGTTATTAAATGTAGTTGAAAGATTTATTTTAAGTTAAACAAGCTTCAGTTGTGTTGCTTCTTTACTTCATGATTCAAATTTCAAATCAATCCCAAGCATCTAATTACTCATTCTGTTTGTGGGTGTCCTCATAAAAGTCTCTTTGTGAGTTGTTTGCATATTGTGCAAGTATTTTGCCAAATTAATTTTTTCAGCCAACCTTGATCTCAGGAAATGTAAATCCAAGGAGCAGAAATGGAGCTGAGAAGGCAGTGAAACCTATTGTTGAAGCAGAAATTCATGACCAACACAATCAAAAGTGTATTAAGAGCTCAGCAGTGAAAGCATTGTATTTCTACTATATGTGCCATGGCTAAATCAAGGTCAATAATGATTTTGTAGCATTCTAGGGTATTGAAATTGGTTTGAAGCTATGAAATTGTATGAATGAAAAAACTGCTTAGGTGTGTCTTGTGCACATGAAAAAATGGATGTTTGCAGATAGACAAACAGTTCACTGATGTTTGCTTTTCCAAGAATTTGCAAGGCATTCATTTTTATGTGCAGTTTTCATTTGAATAAACATTTTTTGGTTAATTTTTATTTTCTAAAAAGCTGTAACAAAAATGTTTTTGGCAGGATTGGGTTAATAGTTAGCAAATAATTTTAATTAGGGAAATGATTTATCATTTATGCAAATTAGACTGGCTCAATCAGGGAGGGAATTGATCTTGCTATGAAAGGAACTCATTGTGTTCCTATTATTATTAAGAAGACAACTCGCTTTTGAATTATAAACTAAAACTTAAAGCACAAAATAAGGAAATTTTGATAAAAAAACTTTATTATGTGACATTGTTACTGTTCAGGTGAGTATTCTTATAGGAATTTATGCCAAAAAACCATCTGAAAATACTGGGATAAGGTGTAAAAGTGAAATGTTATGGCATTGCAACAATATCACTCAACAATGTAGATTTTAAAAGGGTTGTTGCATTCAACATTCATCCTCTAGTGTTGTGTTGAAAAAAAATTATTTTTTATGTTCTTTTTGCCTTATACTAATTTACAAGTTTTAGCAAAATTTGCAGCTTAGATATCAATATATTTCTAATGCTAGTATAGTCATACCTCACCTTACAAAATTAATTTGTTCCAGCAGTGGTTTTGTAACGTAATTTTTTTGTGAGTAGTCGCATTTTACTTGTGAAAGTCCTTATTTGTTACAAGGCCCCCAATATACTACCCTCTAAACCCTTAACAATTTGTAAAAGAATATCATTTTTTATGAAATATATGTTGAAAGTAAAAGAAAATTATTTGATCAACCATTAAAATGAATAAGACATGCAAATTATATACCATTGGTGTTGGGCAACTATGTCCAAGATATGCATGCGAATGGAAGTTCGCGGTATGAGAAGGAGGAAGCAAATGTAATCTCGCCAATTTCAAAACAAAGTGCAGGATGCCAAAAGAGGATTTACGTTTCGGGGATTTGGACGTTTGCGAAGCTGAGCGCGCATTATTGGAATTTTTGAGATTTTGCATTTTGCAATTTGAGTTTACTTTGAAAAAATCAGAGCCAAAAGTTTTAGGTAAAGGCATTTTGTAACTTGAATTATTCGTAAGTTGGGTCTTTTGTAAGGTGATGTACGACTGTACTGGGAATAATTCTTTACTATGGAGTGCTGATGTATGCAGTAATAATTTAATTTAAGCAGGTCAAAATCAATTTATGACATTCAAAAGAATACAATGGTTAGAAAAGTATCATCTCTTGTGATATTTGGAGCTTTGCACTGCACATTTAATTTTGAAAATTGAGAGGAATTGTAATTTGAATGAAATAAAACTCAAATAATAATCACCTGGAACTTTAAAAATTTTAATGTAAACACTGATCAATTTCTGAAATTGAGTTTGAGAAGCCTCAAAAATGAGGATCAGTGGCTGTCAAGTTGAAAATAAATACCTATTTTCTTTGTCATGTTTTTCCAGTGCCGTTATGAAGATGCTACAGTCGCTTGTGGAGGGAAGCTGTACCCTGTTCACCGGCTGGTGCTGTCAGGATGCAGCAGGTACTTTGAGCAGATGTTTGCCCTGATGCATGGCAAGCATCCCATCATAGTGCTCAAAGACATCCCTTGCGAGGTGTTTGAAGCACTTCTTAGCTACATGTATGTTGGCAGAGTAGAAGTGAAGAAGGAAAGCCTTGGGGAGCTCATCAATGCTGCTGCCTGCTTGGAAATCAAAGGCCTGGCCGTCTCAGAGGAGTATGAAGGTCTCTCTGCCAACAGTTCATATAGTGGAGTTTCTTCATTAAAGAGGAATGGAGATCATTTTGAGAATTTTCAAGATGGACTTAAATCTCCTATCAAAATTCCTAAACTGAATCACACATCTTCTATTAATTTTGAAGATTCTTCATGTGATATGAATGAAACTTCAAACCTTTGTGCTGAAAAGAACTGTGATTTAGAGGAGTCATTTCTCCAAAGTTCCTCAAAATCGAGCAGCAGCAGTCACCAAAATGACAGCACTAATGCACATGAGGAGGGAGATGGAATGGTGTCAACTTCATGTTTCAAAATAAAGGTAAAAATTATTATGTTTTACTATTGGGAAATTTTAAATTTCATTCTTTTTATACTTGCATTGTTTGAGACACTTATTACTTTACGTTATTCAGCTACTGAATGCTGCTGCATATTTGTTTTCAGGTTGATGAAGCAGAAATGTCCTTGGAAAATGAGCAGGATAAATTGGATCCTATTCATGCAAACAGCCCAAAAGAGTGTGCAACTGTTTTTGATTTTGAAGCGAGCACATCTGATGTTGAGAGCGCAGAGATGGTGGAAGCTGCTTCTCTTCAGCATGAGCAACTTGATCTTGACTTTGTTGACAAGAAGGTAAGTATTACTTGCAATTGCTGTAGTCATTTGCTGCTTAGCTTTATTTTGAACTGAAACTTGAAAAGAGCTACGTTGAAACTTCCGGCATCGTTTTAGACATTAGAAGTCTTGTGNAGGTTGATGAAGCAGAAATGTCCTTGGAAAATGAGCAGGATAAATTGGATCCTATTCATGCAAACAGTCCAAAAGAGTGTGCAACTGTTTTTGATTTTGAAGCGAGCACATCTGATGTTGAGAGAGCAGAGATGGTGGAAGCTGCTTCTCTTCAGCATGAGCAACTTGATCTTGACCTTGTTGACAAGAAGGTTAGTATTACTTGCAATTGCTGTAGTCATTTGCTGCTTAGCTTTATTTTGAACTGAAACTTGAAAAGAGCTACGTTGAAACTTCCGGCATCGTTTTAGACATTAGAAGTCTTGTGTGTGATCTAAAATCATATTAATGGCCACATTTTATGGTATCTTCATTGCTTGTTTCAGTTATTGTGCGTGTTGTTCACTCAAATTACACCGTTCTACAATCAATACTCTCAATGTGCCTCTGAGCTATCATGCTGACCATGTGACTAAGCTTTAGAAAGTCTTTAACCTTGACTCCAAAATGTGAAAATTCCTGTTCAGCATCTAAATTTTATTTCAGCATTTTATACCTATTACTTGTAATAGTGTGTGTGTGTAGATTCAAACAGAACTAAAGGCTCTTGGATATTCCGAATTAAGAACCTATCAACCATGAGCTTTTTTCTCTCAGAATACTGCAGCATTATGTTTTGAATAGGAAGCTTTTATTGTGTTTACATCTCAGGGGGGTAAAACTATTGTATCTAGGGGAATTAGCACTCCTAGGAAGAAATTGTGTGAGGGCCTGAGCTGAGAGTTAGGTAGGCTTACTTTTTGTTGTTATAAAATGTTTTTTGTTATGTTGAGGAACACTTTTTTTTGGTTCACTGCTGTATTGTTTTTCAGTGCCTACTACTTTCTTCTTCAACTTTTATCTTGTTTCATAAACTTCTTTCTCAATTTACTGTTTCTATGTCCCTTCTGTATAGATTCTCCGTTCCCTTATCTCCATGCTAAATGCTACCTTCCTCTCTTTGGAACACTTTTTTTTAGCGGTTAGGGAGGCTTGAACTAACATCTAATGTAATCTTTCATTGCATATCAGCTGAGTAACTGCATTTAGTTGAACAAGCTATTTGTAGCAGGATTACTGCTTATAGCTCATTGGTTTTTTCTAAGCCTAGAAAAAATCTACTTTCTTCTACTGAGAAAATGTTAGTTTCTAGAAATTATAGCCGTCTTATTGAAGTAGTTGAATAAGTGTTTCATTTTATAATGGTTTCTACTGCACTTATGAATGTGATAAGAATACTATTGAATGGTTTTTAGAAAGTGTTGCGTGAAGTACTGGTATGAAAATCAAAGTAAATATAAATTAAAAAACGATTTTTCAACCTCATTGCTTTGTTTAAATGAAATTGATTACTGCTCCTATTATTTTTGCAGGTGAATCCATCTGATACAGCTGATGTCACCGAAGACATGCCTGAATGCTCTACAGCTCAGAACGATGGCAGCTGCAATGCAGGGACTACTTTAGATGCTCATAATTTTCCAGTTTTCTTGGAGAATGGCTCTGCCTCTAACACATCTTACTCTAGTGACGCGATCGACACTGCAGCAACATTCGATATTTACAGCATGCTGGACCTGCACTACGATGACACCACCTCCACGAGCGACGTTGACTTATCAGCCTTACTGCTTAAAAGTGGCTTCCCAAGTGTGGTGGGTGGGAGCATGAACAGCCACAAGTCGCCCATACTCAAACAGCAGTGGCAGTGCCCTCAGTGTGAATATTCCACTCCCGTGAAGCAGTACATCACCCAGCACATCAGGCGCCATACAGGTGAGAAGCCATTCAAATGTAACCTCTGCGACTACCGAGCTGCTCAGAAGCAGAGTGTGACCTACCACATGCGGCGACACACGGGCGAGAAACCCTTCAAGTGCCCTCATTGTACCTACTGCTCATCATCTCGTCAGAATCTGGATCGTCACGTTAGGAGGCACACTGGGGAGATGCCTTATGGATGTCCGTACTGCTCTTACCGGTCCATCACTAAAGGCCCTGTCGTTGATCACATGAGAGCTAAGCATGGGGAGCAAGAGTGTGACAAGTCCCTGGTTCTCAAGCTTGAAGCTAAAACTGACGTCACTCTTACTACGTGAAACTGGTAGTGCGCACCACATTTGACTGGAAACTCATATTATCTATGCTGTCTGAATTGCAAAGTATCACTATGTCTTTTAAATTGTAATCACACTAGGATACGAGTTTATTTCATCGTTCTATGAAAATGAAGCCAATAGTGCTTTTCACTATTATCTGGTAAAAACTACCTCTTTTCCAATGAATGTTGTTGAAATATGTACCATCACGCGACTACAGGATATCTTTAGGTGCCTGCAGCAGATCAGAACAGCGAGTGTAGGGTAAATTTACTGTTGCTACAAATGTTTTAATCGTGTAGCAATAGCTCGAAAAATAGCCAGTGGGAGTTACGAAAGTTGTAAAACTATGATGTGAACTTCTAAATTTGTGACACATGAGTCTTTACAGTGCAGTCGATTTTTTTATCAATATGTAATTTTTTATTTCAGAATTATTTTGTGAAAGTTGATTCGTGTGCTCACTGTAGGTCGAAGGGACTTAAGTAGCAGCTAACGAAGGTGAGGCGATACGACGCTCAAATTTTGGAGTATTTTTTAGCTTTATAGAGTTACCTGGAGCACTACTCATGCGCCAAAGTATTTGTACAATTTTCTGTTAGTGTTAAATAAGGATTAATATTAACTACCTAGCACTAGTTTTTAGTAATCTTCGGTAATTTTTTGTTGGTAAATCATCATTTCTAGTCAGTTGGTGAGTGATCTCATTTTTAGATAATGTAATTTTAAGGCAAACTAGAATTTTACACTTTATGAATGGTTTAAAAGGTTATAGAGTATTCGTCTGTCAATTTGTTTTTTTTATTCGTCATGGTAAAATCAAAATGAATTATTCGAATCAAAAGTAAGGAAATGCTTCTTGAGAGAGGAAATTCTTCCTTGTCAGTCAGTTACTAGACTTTAAATATAGCTGATCATGTCTCTATAAAGATATTTTAACAATGATCCTGTGGCATGAAATTCAACTTTGGCCAATTGCATTCCATTCAGCTGAAGCTTGAGTGCTGGTCAGTCCTAACATTGACAGCGAACTTCCTTTTGTGCCAAAAATCGAATATATTCTTTCTAAATGATAATGAGACATATCTTTAATACTCGTGCCAAGTTTCTCAATAAATTATGCTGCCAAATAATGTGATGATTCACTAGTCATTAGAGCACTACATTAACTAGAAGCTGCTTGTTTTAAAATAAGAACTGTGTTATAATACTCTAAACTTTAATATGTTGTAACTGGCTTATCAAAGTTCAATCATTCAAAAGAAAGGTAGGAGGGAAGTGGTTTGTGACCTACGTAGTGGAAATTTTCATTTTTCTTTTAGTTATCATTTTATTAAATGGTAGGCACGAGTACCGTTGTAACGAGTTTTGTCTCACTCACCAAAACTATATCTCGATAATCGAGCACTCTTCGTGTGCACCTGCGCACCCAATAAACGGCCGTGTTCTGGCCTATGTTGTTGACCGAGGATTTGGTTTACGCGATGCGATTTATTGCTTCATGAAATTGAGCCTCCAAGAATAATTGAACTGATGTTTTTGCCTGTACTGTCGCATTCGCACCCCCTTGAGTATGTTAGGCGTTGTCGCTTGAAAAACTATCGCTTGGCCTGTGTGAATTTTTTGTGTATCGTTTTTTCTGATAACGAATTCTTGTGAGTAACGTAAGGCCATGAATTTCTGCTTCCCGCTTGAAGAGTTGGGTACTCCCTTGAAGAATATAGATACAATGGACAAACCAAATTATATAAGAAGTTCTTTTGGAAAAGGTGAAGTACTCAACTTCGCACTGAACGACCTTTGACAGCTTGAACCGACGTAGCTTACACCAAAAGTCGTAAAATTATCCAGGAAGATCAACGGTAAACTATTGAATAAGTTTGGTATCTGCCAAGAGTCGTTCAGGACGCAGTTCAACGAAGGTTAGTGAAGATTTAATGGCGACCAAATTGGTGCCTCGACAGCCCTCCTTGAGATGTTTTTTGCCAGAGCCGCGTGCACGCTTCTCATCAGTGACCGACCTCACTCTTTGTTACTTACATATTCCATCAAGTGGAAGTGATACGAAAGGAAAGCGTTTTTACGTACGTCGGTGAGGTGAAAGATAAAATGACGGCCTTGTCAGTCGTCATTACAGGTGAATTCAAAATGTGTCGAACAAGATTATCGGTGCCAATTGTGACTGCTATGGACATTGGCAGTTTTAGTCCTATAATTTAATGCATAAATTGAAACTATGCGGGGAGTGGATACTTCATGTAGTTTTTGAAATACACATTTGTGTGTCTGACGGAAGGAAGTTGAAATGTTCAACAAACTGATGTACAAAAGAAGAATACTCAAAGAAATTTCAAGTTTCGTTTGGTCGTTCTTTGTGTAGACTTAAGGTGCGAGATGTGAAATGCATTTTACTTGTACTCCTTCTACAGGGTGTCCGCAAAAGTGACAATGCTCTCAGTTACAAATTTCTGGAAAATCTGCGGAAATATATTTGTAGGATGATCATGATCAATATTAAAAATTAACCCGTACCATATCCGTGCAGTTTTGTATTTTACTTTAGAGCACCTGCACCAGTGGCTCGATTTGCGTTATTAAATGAACGCTGATAGTAAAGTTCATTGTAAGTTGCGAGCATCCTGTCGAGTGATTATGCTAGGAGTGGTTCTGTTATAAGTTCGACATCTATTCTATGCTTGTACGTGATATGAACTGTCTATAGTTTTACTTATGCTTGCTAAACGCTACAAAATATATATTGAGCTAACTACTTTGATGACTCTCGTCTGTTCTTATATTACATAAGATTTTTCTTCATTCAGGTTATAATCAGAAAAATTCTACTGCAAAATATTTCAGCAAATTAGTATTGTAGGCGTGTGAAGCCTAATGAAAATAGGTACGAAGAACACTTTTGGATCAAAATTTAACTTTAAAAATTTCTCTTCTGATCCGAGAATAAAATGAAGGTTGAGTATAGAGCCCTCTGTCCGTATCCAATGGAAAATGGTACGTGAAAATGTTTGGTAGCGTTTATTATTTAATTAGATTCAATTTTTTTGAAAATTCTGAGCTGAATCTAGTACCGCAGTGTTGGATGCATGTAAAATATTTAAATAACACTTTATATTGCCGATCGATTCTAATTATCTTTCTATTCGAAAAAATTCAGTGCATGTTTTCGTCACAGGTTTACAAACGTGAGTATATAGTTGTGCATATAAAAATGACAGATTGCGTTCGCCCGACTGCTCGAGTAATTGCTGTGTATATCTATATTTTGGAACTTTCCGACAGGAGTTGTAGAATTAATTTTCCTGCTAATTTCCACTTAAGTGTAGCCTGAATTATCTTAAGTGAAGTGTAGCCTGAATTTTAAGATAATTTCCAAACCAATCCTAAGCTGGAGACCTGTCTAGGCAGTTAGATTTCGTCTTTATTCTCAAGCATCAGACTCGACTGAACTAAGCTCTACCTGCTTCTCCCGTTTCTTAAGTTGTAATCTCTTAATATTTCTTCTCATACGTGGCTTTTCTTGTTGAAGTTCGTCCTAATGAAGCCAGGTCAACACTAGGTTTTAATCAACGAACTTTCCGTAAAGTGTAGTACAGGCTTGTTTTACCGTCGCCACCTGAATTGGTCTAAACCTGCGAAAGACATTTCTGGTGTAGGTAGTAAGTAAACACGATTTATGTGTACTTTTAAGCTTTAATTGATTTTATGACGCTAAATGGCCACATTTCGTGTATCTCCATATAAGCATGTCAGCTCTCCTTTTGTCATTTAGGCAAAAAACTTTACTGTAGAAAACCTGACGGGAAAAATCCGCTACCGTAGTGAACTTACTTGCGTAGAGTAGGTCTTGATAAAGGTATATAATAAAAGATCTTAGAAAAAAGTATTTTATATGATAAACCCTTCAATTGTTCAATTGAATTTTAACAGTGCAAACCCTGATAAGGCAGATACGGTACCACGAGCAGCTTCAAGTTGAGTAAAACTCAACGTATGATATAAGTCACAGGCTATTACCTTCAAATGAGAAATCATTGGACACACAGGAAAGAAAAATGGCCTAATTTGTTACACTATTCAGGGTTTTGAATAGGAAGGGAATAATGAAAAGTTACTATTTTATAATTATCAGTAAAGGCTGGAGAAAATTAGTTCAGAATTCAGGATAACAGTAAGTACTTACCTTCAAGGTAACCCAAAGACTTCAAATACTTTATATGTAATGTTTGCTTATCTGAGTTCTCTCAACTGTAGCGCTACACTGATGGCAGGCGATTGAACCCGGGTCTTGGTCGGAGAGACAACTCCGACACGAGAGATGCTTGCACGGAGACATGATGTACAACTGCTCCCGAGACCCGCATTTGCAGCACACGCTCCTACATGGCAGTAGGTTATCACTGTTATACGCATAAAATTCTGGAGATATGCCATCTCCCTGAATTAGCCTGCAGGGTTTAGAATGAAGCAGTTCTCGTGAAATTGGGACGTTACGGCTACTGTTACTATTTATTGAAGTAGCTGTGGCATCGGGTCCATTTGAAGCAAGACGTCTTTTAGAAACTGCCGCTCTTGCAGGTCTAGTACTTATTTGCTGAGGTAGCCCCCGGTGACCTCGGAAAGTATCCGTCACATCGGTCGAGGAAGCAGAATTTGCACTGGAATTTCCACTTTTTATTAATGAAAAACCTCTATGTGTAGATTTTTCAGTACTATTGTTTGCCGCATCTAGCGTTCCATTTTTCTCAGCTAGATTAAAACAAATCGATGTACTAGCTTTCACAACTGACACAGATTTTGCTGAACTTGACGACCCCTGAGCATTTGTTGACTTCACCTCAGATTTAGGCTTCCTACATCTTGCTGAAGTCTCTTCATAATCCTCGGAATTACCAACGCGATGGCGCAACAAGACAAACCTGTAAAATATTCATTCAATAAACAAAAACACATATCTAAATATTTCTTTCAAGATCAGACAGGGTGAAAAACAAAAGTATCAAAGTAACGTGTAAGCATTTTACCATGGATCACGTTTTAACAAAACCGATAGATTTACCTGTCAATCCTGGTTTTCAGAGCAATATTCGGTATCGGCTTCCGGTCCACAGTAAAAGCCATGCCAGTGAACGGATTTGACGGAGGTCGGTTATACCTCATCTCAGCGGCATTGAACCTACAAAAGACAAAACCTTGGGGATAGCTTACAACATACAGTACTACAGAACAGGTTCTACAAATGAAGATCTAACATGAAGAAGAACAGCCCACACGTTTCTACACCTTATCTCGTGCACGTGTGTAGCTGAAGAATTTTTACAGAGTATCACTCTAACGCTTTCCCCATCCCATCGACATAAACCATGGTAGTTTCTTGACACAAATTCCATTGATTCACATTTTGTGACATTACACGACGACACTCATTCATTCTCCCTGTCCATCTAGAGTACTCTGACAATCTCCCAATTAAGACATCTTAGTCATTCTGAACCATATTCAATACCTAACAATGCACATATTTTTTTCTATATAGTTTTTAGTGCTTCATTAACAACAAAATTATAATAACACTCACACCTTCAAATGAATTTCTTTCCTCAGTCATTGATCACCTTCACTAAAAGCTCCTAAATTAGAAAATTATTTCTCCAACCATGACCTACCTTGACTTTTCTATCAAGGTCACCTTACGTCCATGGCACACCAGTGAACCCTTGCTACATTTCATTTGAATACATTTCTAATTAAGAGATATAGAAGTATATAATTAAACTACTTCTCTAACATTGAAATGACATCATGTTCATCAAACCTTTTAAAATCATATTGAGATATGAGACATATATCGTAAGTAGCGTTTTTTGTTAAAAATGAAACTCACACTCTCCATTGAGC
Organism: Platorchestia sp. MABIK; assembly: GCA_014220935.1. Classification (NCBI taxonomy): domain Eukaryota; kingdom Metazoa; phylum Arthropoda; class Malacostraca; order Amphipoda; family Talitridae; genus Platorchestia; species Platorchestia sp. MABIK. Next base: position 10,416 of record JACJUY010011711.1, on the reverse strand, counting down.
TTGGCTTACCATGCATTCGGTGACTGCTGCGCGCCACTCACTTGTCGAGAGTGGTGATGTCAACCGAGTGACCAGAGGGCAGCAGCATGGGTGTCACCATCAGATCACAAGTGATTGGGTCCAAAAACTCGTCTGGGATGTCTTCAATGCCATCCTCTACAGGTTCTGAAATTAAAATTATTTCTATGATTGTAGTAAATGTCATTGGAATAACTTCAGAGTGAAGTGTAATAAGTTCACATTCTTTTGAGATTGAGAGATAAATGTCAAATTAAACAAGTTTCAAAAATTTCAGATCAAGCAATACATCTTAGCTTTGTCAAAAATTTTTTGGGACAGATACATTTTTACTTATAGCAATCTTTTCTAACTGTCAAATGTTGACAAAACATAAAGCAGTCGGATATTTGAAGATACGTAAAATAATACAATTCAGCATAGTGCAATGAATTCTTTTACACAATAAGACATTTTGTAACAAAATGTAAACATCCTATCCAACAACAAAAACAATGACAGTTCCTCAAATGAAAACATTCATACATAAATTTGATAGGCAAATTAAGATTGAATCAAAAGAGATTGAAATCAAATCAATACAATTACATCAATACACTACTATAATTGCTGGTATACACATGACTGGTATGCTAAATTACCAGGTGGTTTTGAAGAATTAATAGCCTCCGGAGAAGTGCAGCTCTGTAAATGTGACTGCTGTTTCTTCCGCACGAAATGAGTATGTTGTTGCCATGACTTGAGCAATATTTCTTTGTCCTCAGAGGCAGCCAGATCACCAATTTTGCCCCACACTTCAACATTTTTCAAACCTGATCCTCCTGTACTGACATTCCTCAAAAGGCGAATTCTTAGACATCTGACATTCTTTAATGCATCTTTCACAGAAGTTCTAAGTCTTCCCTCGAAGATGGAACCTGGCAATGAATTTCTAAAATTTCTTTTCTCAACAGGATACTGGTACCATTTATCCAATGAAGCAGGAATTAAATGAATATGTTCTTCATTTTTAGTATTGTAAATACCTACTCGCACAAAAGAAGATTCATCACAAGGATGACAGTTTAAGAAAACTGCAAATGCGCAACACTGTTTAGAGAACACTTTAGTATCAAAGAAGATGTGAAACAGATCAATAGGGACACTAAAAGTGAAATCAACATTCACAGGAGGGCGGACAAAACCTTCAGTTAGAAATCCTTTGGAGCGCACTGTTGCATCTGCACTGATCTGGAAAAAAAAGAGCAAGAAGTAAAAGCCACTAAGTACACAATTTATAATACACTAAAGATTATGAAAAAATAAAATGGGCCATAAATTTATTAAATTATACGAAACTAACATACTTAGCAAATTTTTTACCCACCCAAGCGCAAAAAAATCAATTAAATCTTGAAAATATTTCACCATTCTGTATACCCAAACCTAAATAATATGAGAAGTTTTCAGAGAAAAAAAATGCCAGTAAACTGAAATACAGTTGTACCTCGGTACTCGACCAAATCGGTGCTCGACCAAAAAATTAGAGTAGAAAATGCATCGGTCCTCGAACAGATTTTCGGTACTCGACTAGCCGTAGACCTGAAGGTGATGATAAGGGAAGAAGGGTCGTCTACAACTTGAAGAAGGCAGCCACCAGCGTCCCACCCGGCGCCATTCCACCCCAAAAGAAGGGCGCCATTCCACCCCAAAAGAAGGGCTCCATTAGTTCCACGGCAGTTATGGATGGTTCACCTAACACGTCATGCTTAAAGTCCTTGTCTGTATGTGGGCTGGTCTTTCTTGATGCTCCAGAGCCCTTCTTTCGAGGTGGAATGGTGCCGGGTGGGATGCTCGCGGCTGCCTTCTTAAGGTTGTAGACGACCCTTCTTGTCACCTTCAGGTCTTCGGCCACGCGTATCACCGACCGCCCCTGCTCCAGTAGGGTGATGACACGAGTCTTCTCCTCCATTGTAAGTTTATTTTGTTCCACTGTGGCAAGTGGTTGTGAAGTTATAGGCCACCAAAATTGGTGAAAAAGAGCAAAAGCGGGCACTGATGAGCACATAAATTTGATCCTCCCTCACCGAGCTTTTTAAAGCTCCCTGATGCTTGCTGTGGCAGGGAAGCATGGAGTCAGTCTATCACATGGGTGCTACGTCACTCCCTAGCTCCTACCTTTATTTCTATGGCGGGAACGCAATAAAAATGTACGAGCGGTTTTGCGTGGCTTGCGGCAAAAATGTGTACTTGTTTTTGCGGCCACTGCATAATAGACATATAGTTAGTGTGAGCCTCCCTGACCAGATCAAAGAAGGTCCCACAAAATAGAGGAGAGACGCACCATTTAGTATGGTATTGAATGAATGAAAAATCTATGTGCCAGTTTAGTCTCCACATCCTGTGCATTGAAACTAAAATTGAAAAAAGTTTATGAAACAAGATGAAGGTTATGAAGCATAAGCTGCTGGGAAAGTTATTTTATTTTGATGAAAGGAAAACCTTCCTAACCATAAGTTTAATATCTTTCACATATTCCTACTGAAAGTACTAATACCCATAGATACAGAAGCATAGGCTAACTACACAATCTAAAAACTTTCAACAAAAACAATCATCAGGTGACTCTATTATGCTATGACACAGAAAACAATTTAGAATTACATTGAGCAGTTTGACAATTTTTCATGAACTATAGATGGATAAACACTTAAGAATAGTAAATATTAGTGATGTGCCGATACCATTTTTTTTGACCGATACCGATACTCATTTTTTTTGGCTGATACCAATCCTCCGATAATTGGAAATACCGATACTTTGACCGATACTACAACCGATACCAATACTTTCACAATTATATTAAAATAAACCATTATAAGCCTTACATGGGTGTTATAATTAAATTATTCACTAATACATCTAATAATATAACAATATTGACAATAAAGTTTTTGATTATGAATAATAAACTGCTTTTGCTCTGTTAACTATATTATTTAAAAAAAACGAAATGAAATCCA
>JACJUY010011709.1:15515-29795 GCA_014220935.1 Platorchestia sp. MABIK | reverse complement strand
CAACAAATCTACATCAGCTCAAGGCATCCATTAAGGAATACATCTAGCAAATAGGATCTGATCTCACCAGCGCCGTGATGAACAGGCTCCTTAATAGTGCCAATTTTTTTCTGCAGATGAAAATTGTAATATTTAATATCGACACATAACGAATATTTTATTAAAAATTAATCGGAACAAAACTAGCATTTTTCATAATTTCATAATTACTTTGTTCATTCAATAATATGGAAATTGTTAAAAATTATTTTAGATCCTATGTTTAAAAATCACCATGTATAAGTATTTGGCAAAGCTTGTAGAAATTCACTGTTTAATTGAAAAAATTAGGTAACTAAACGTCAATACAAATGAATTGAGATTTTAAGATTAAATTTTAGAATTATTTAGCAGAGTTCACACATGCATTGTGTAGTGCATGACATTATCAACACAATTCTCATAGAATACTCGCCCTCACATAGAGAAATGAGAACCCACAGAGTGTTGGAAAACTTTATCCTCAGTGAGAGTATTCTAGTCTCATAACTCTTTGTATTGGCACACCACGCGACTCCCATGTTTCGAAAACGTCAAAAAAAGATTTTTAATCATGTGTGCGCACCATAAAATTGGCCACCTCAGAGAACTAAGAATGACGATTTCGAAAGAGCCCATATTTTTTGGAGAGTTTACCATTCCAAAATAATCGTAACAAAAAATCTTATATAGCTAAGGTTGCTAAATATTGCAACGGATAATAATATTAATGAAAATTTCCAATATTATTCTAAAAGAAGTAGAAAATGGATTATAATGCTCAAGTAATGGTGGACTAATAGTTTTGTGAAAATTAATTTTAGGAAATAATAATTAGTGGATAACTGCAATGAATTAAAAATGTGAAATGAAAAAGACGTCATGAATACAGTTCCAAAAAAAATGCACCAGAATACGCCGTCCTGGCAAAAAAAATGTAACTAATTATAAATACAAACCAAGTCAATTTTGTGGATTGCTCAAAATAAAAATGAAAAGCGTTCTGGAATAGCATACGAACACAGTGACCATACAGGGACCAAAAGGTTTCCAAGTAAGACCCATCAATGCAGGACTAATCAACCCAACACACAGACTGAGTAATATCACCAAGTCACACTATCACAAATACCAAGATTCTATTTCTAATCACTTCCTCGTTGACCATAGCTGCTAGGCTTCAAATGAAGATCTATACTGTAACACAAAAATTAAATATAATGTTGTTAAAAAAGAGCAAATTAAAATAATAGAAGCCTTTCACATCCATAAACTTAAATCTGCTCTCAATCGAAACACAAATGACTTTTTGACTTGAAATTATACTTACTAGAACTGCAGCTTAAAAGCTTGGTGCTGGGTGCAGTGACTTGAGGCTTGATTGGCCCAATGAGCAGCGGACTGGGGTGCAGGTCACCATTTAGCGGCAGCTGTAGGGTAGGCCTATGAGAACGATGCGACAAATGCCATGGCAAACTGTTCAAGATATTGGTGATCAAAACTTGGCAAGTTTCTAACTTGGGAGACTAAACTTTGGTGCGTGGGAGACTTTTCTCTTGGAACTGCTAACCAAAACTTTTCGTGGTCACACATCTGTGATGCGGACGAAAGATCACTACACGAGGTGCGTTGAGGTCTCCAACATGGTTCCAAATTACCATCGATTTCCCCACTACAATATAGAAGCGTCAGAACTTACTTTTTTGCGTTAAGTTTTATTTTTGCCAACAGTAAATTTTCAATCTTAATGGATATCAGTCCATTAAAAAATACTCGTAAAGTGAACACGAAGACTAACTAACGCACTTATAGTACAATCACGATAAACGTGCACCGAACGACTGGCAGACCTTTACTTAAACACTTACAGTATATACCTATAATGTCACTCTGTGCGCGCCAAGCCTCATGAATGTCTCCAAAGTAACACCTCATAATCTTAGGTTGCATAGTTTTCTCATGCATTATAGATTTATACACTGAAAGAATAGACAGAATGAGGGCAAAAAAACTGCGCTCGCAACTTTATTTTCAGATTAGAAGTAACAGAAATCGACATCAAGGGCAATGATTTGCGTGTATGAATAGCACGAATGAACATTTTGTGTTCATTTCATGCATAATACAGATGAGCGGTGAGCTATGATACTTAGGAGTACCGTTTGAAATGTACCGCAAAATTTGAGATGTTTTTTGCCTCGTAAAAAGAGAGAACATTGATACCTGACGTAAAAAGCTACTCAGAAGAGTGTAATTCGCTTACGATACTCCGATCTTACAATAAACAGATCATGTAGAGCTCCTCGTCACAATTGCGTTTTATAATGATGTCAGCAGATCACAGGCAAATCGACGTCTGCTGTTCTGCTTCTCAATCCGTTCTTCACCCGGCACACGTATTGCGAGTTGATCCTTCGTGTTTCAAAACATATTATTTAATTACGTTTAGTTCAGTTTGTTTTTTGTATAGTTCAGTTTAGCTTAGTTTTGAATGAATGAATCACAAAAAACACGAGAAAACACATGTGAGAGAATATTTACATCCAAATGACAAATGCGCGCATGTCTGAGTCATCAGTGTGCATGAGGTCAATTAATAAAAACTGCATGAGTTTTTATTCTCCACCAACCAAGAGTGAGGCGTGGGAGCGAATATCGAGCTTCTAAACCAGGGCTTCTCAACCTTTCTACTGTCGTGTACCCCCTTAGTTTAATGGTGCATCTTCATGTGCCCCCAGCACAGTTAAAGGCTAAAGAAACTATAAAAAACACTTAATGAATTATGATTGTATATATGATACTTATACGGTTATATGTAAATATATCTTGTACATTTTAACGTATGAAGTATGTTAAATGTACCCCTAGGGGTACATATACCCCCGGTTGAGAAGCCCTGTAATCTTAACGAACAGTTGGCAGCCCACGTCACTTCCATGGGTCTGGTTACATGAAAAAGGACAAAGAAAACACATCGATTATTGGAGACAAAAGATGCGACCGCGGGAATGATGTAGTGTAAAAGACCCAGTGGTACTCACCAAGTGTAGTGTCAGGGAAGACTTCCAGGGTTAAAATGTAAGGTCCCGAGCTGACAGTTAGATAGGCCTTCTATTCGTTGCAATAAAGTTTTTTTTGTTAAGGACCATCTTCCTTCGGTTCATTAGTCTTTTTCAGCACTTGCTACTTTCTTTTTTAACTTTTATTTTAATTCAAAAATTTTTTTCTCAATTTTCTGTTTTTATGCACTTTATGCGTAAATTTTGCGTTCCCTTAAAGTCCATACTAAATGGTGCTATCCTCATTCCTCTCTTTAGAACCTTTTATTGCTTCTAGGGAGACTTAAATTAACATTTAATTTTATCTAATCTGTCATTGTTGGTTTTCCCTGTGGATAAAACGTCGAGTTTTTAACTCGATTAAGGGCACGGTCTGGGTCGAATTTGGATAATGGTAGGTATTCGATTTATAAACTCATCTTATAGAGAATTTTCTTTCGCATCCAACGATATAATTGGCTCTCAAATACGTACATTGGTTCGTCTCCTAGACGGAGTAAAAGACGCGCACTAACGTGACCTTGGCACGCCAATGGATGAGTGACATCCTCCTTCCTCCCTTATCACGAGTCAGTTTTGGGCGTTCCTTTACGTGAATATCAAGAAAGTTCATTCATGGCTTTGCTTGAAATCTTTAGTGCTCAAACGAAACATTCTAATACTCAGTGTTAATTATGATGATGCAACTGAGTGTTTGTTTTGAGTCCGGCTGCTCTGAGTCATCAGCCAATTAGTTGTTGTGTAAACATATAATCGCCTCCCGCAGTTTTGAAAGTACAAAAATGGCAAATATATCATTCGAAAGGACTCAAAAAGAGCTACCAAGCGATAGAATTAATTTAAAAAATTAGTTTGGACTTAAGAAAAAAAAATTTTTTAAAAAGACTGGTGTCGTGAAACTTGCATTTGTTGTCTTTTGATATAGATCCTTTCCCACAGTTTTGAAGGTACAGGAATGGCTAATATATCAATCGATAGATCTTGGAAAGATCTACAATAGCAGTAAAATTTATTGAAAAAATGCCTAGTTCAGAAATAATACGAAAAAAAATAAGAAAAATTTATGAAAATGGCTCAACTGAAAACTTAATTTTTTGATCTTTGAAGAGGTCCTTCTCCCACAGTTTTGAAGGTACAAGAATGGAAAATATATCAATCGAATCGATTGCGATTGAAACATTCTGAAGAAGCGGTGGTAAAGTTTGTTGAATTTCAAGTCATGTTGAAAATTATAAGCAAAATAATTCGAGAAACGGAAAAAGTGCTCGGTTTTGTTAAAAAAAAATTTTTAATTAAAAAAATCCAATTATCGGAAGACGTTTCCACCGGATCTCAAGACAAGACAATTAGTTACCTAGAAAACCTTTTTCCAGTTCTGTAACTTCAAAATTGTAGGCGATGGACACTTTTCACCTACTTTTTCAAGTTTTCAAAATCAAATATTTATAAATATACGAAAAAACACATGAGTTCAAAAAGAAATGCCGCATCATTTGACACCTATTGTGAAAATCTCAGAAAAATCAGTCTAGAACCGACGGATTTTTGGTTTCCCCTTTAACCGTGTCCTTAAAATGAATTTTTTAACTTTGCGAGCAATAGTTATAGTTCAAGATATAGTTCGGATGATATAGTTCAAGATGAACAACTTTATCTCCCGTCAAGATTTTAACTCAAGATCTGCTTCCTAAAAATGGCCGACATAGTAAACTTGGTAGCATTGTCTTTATTGCTACACGATCGTTTCGAAGGCTCGAATCTTCAGTAAATATCAGAGTACCAAGAAAATCGTTTAAGATCCCTCTGCAGAGCATGATTGAGATCTAAGCATAAAAATGGACGACATTTCACACACTCGCACATCATCAGTTGTGAAAAATTAAGTCGATTGGAAAACACAAAACGGAGAAAGTTGTGAGATCCTGGAACCGGGAGCACCAGAAACACAACTCAAAGGCACAGGTAAAGTGTCCCGCCGCCCGTCCGTGCGGCGTAACTTTCCGAATTAACGGACACTGAAGACATAGACATACCTAACACCCATAGTGGGGTCAGGGAACGCTGTAATTTAAGACAATTTTAATGACAAGCGTAACAAAGGAAAGGAGGGTCACCTGAAGATCTTCGAAGATAATATTCAGGCGAATACGTCTCCAATTAAGCCGGCTGTCAAGGACNATCCAAGACGAGTGATGAGGTGATTTCTAACTCAAATTGCTTGAACTAAGCAGACAAGGAAGTCTTTTGATCGAAACCCGCCAGTGACTTAATGGCTTCAGCGACATTAACCCAGAAGGGCCATTGAACTAGCAGTAACGTAACCAAGTACTCGAAATATCCCTCATAAGATATAAATAAAATGTGTCAGGAGCTTTCAATAATTTATAATTTTAGTTATAAAATGCAAATTTAACTCCCGGATAAAATCGTCTCTGCTGACATTGAAAAAAACATCAATATTTTCCACGTGCTTCTGAGAGCAAGGTTAATAAATTGGTATTTTTTAGCCTAATCGGGCATGTTTATATTTTTTCTCAACGAAATTTGACGATAAAAATCACTTAGTCTTTGGCAGCCCTGCGAGGGTTGCTGATTTTTCGTCAATTCAAACATTATTTGAAAAGGTCAAACAAGATAATTTCGTCTGACAAAAAGACAATTGTGCAACTGTGACTTGACTATTAAGTATTGAAGACATAATAGTTAAACCCCATTCTACGCTTACAAAAATCTGTGCATAAAGTTCTCGGCTTCGTATTTCTACTTTTCCACATTCTTATTCGATTCAATATTCCAATTCGAATCAAAATTCTAATTCGATTCAAAATTCTAATTCGATTCAACATTCTAATTTGAATCATAGAAATTTATGAATTAAACTTCTGTGAATTCTTACTTCGATTTAACATTCTAACTTGATCAATAAATATTTAAATATTTATAAAGCAAACGTCTGTGAACTCCACCCAAGGCAACTAAGATCATCCAGACTGAGACTCCAACGTCCCGATATTAACCGAAAGCCTCGCTATGCAACGACGGTTATTATTTTATGCTCTGGAAGCCATCAGGTTGGTTGTTGTTTACGTTTTGCATCGGCTTGATTAACGATTGACCAAAAGCGTTTGCTCTGTAACGGCAGCTTCGGGTGGCCATCGCGGCTTTCGGTGTTTGTACGGCATTAATGGAATTCTTAGGTCGATCCCGTGTTTTTCTTGGGCAGGGTCCCGAAGAAAAACAATGACACTCTTTCTGGGCATCGAAAAAAATCGAACACTTTGGGAAAGGTTAACTTTTTTCAATAACCGGATATTGCGAACAGTCGTACGCGTTGGGATATGTTAACTTTTTTAACAACCGGTTTTCGTGAAAAATCGAACATATTGGGGGGAGATGTTTTTATTAAATTGAGGTATTCAAATTTTTTAGAGAAAAATGATAAAGGCTTCTGAAAATTTTAGTTTCAACTGCATTTTTTCATGATGTGATATTACCCATAAATTCACGTGGAATTTTGTCTACGAAATTATCACCTACCTTTATCATTTCCTAATATAGAGAAGCCGTGTTCTAGCCAGAACCTTATTACTCAAAAAATATTATATGAGGTTAATTAGTCTTTAGTGACTACTTTCGGACAGGAAATGTATCCTTCTGCTCTGTCCTTCAATGAATACAACTACCGTATCTATGAGAACTAGCGCTTCCAGGTGAAAGATGTGAGGTCCCTAGCTAATGGCTGGGCAGATGTTCACTGAAATAAAATAGGTTTTTGGCAAGTTACAGGTCACCCTTTGTCCTTTCATTGTAGTCTCCTCTGGGATCCTATTACTTTCGTCTTTAAGTTTACCTTATTTCATAAATTTCTAATTTCCATAAGCAAGATGCGAGGACTCAGTCGCTTTAATTCCATACGAAACGCTGCCTCTATGCATCTTTTTTCGAGAACCCGTTTCTTGTGATTAATGTGGTTTAAATTTGCTTCTCATCGTTTGCGATGGCAGAAATTTCGCTGATAGTTAGATATCGAGGAATTTATCAAAAACCTCCTCCTTAATTTCATTAAAGATCAGGACTTTTTTTTGAGACTAGCTGCGGAAGGTGATTTCATGAGCCTAACCCGAATGTTTCTTTTTTCCAGGTACGTGAACTGAAAAAGGTGTGTGTGAACATCCTGCCTAGCAGAAGGGAGCTAATTATTCGTGAGGTAACTGATACCATTAATTACTGTGAAAATTCTTCACAAATAAATTTAAGTCGGATGTTTGTACGGAAGCAAACACATTCGTCACGTTAAAATAGAGTCATAAGTTATAGCGTATAATATTATTTACGTTACATAATTGCACTCATCACGATAAACAAAATATTACGTATAGCGTAAACTACTTGTTGTTATATAAGAATATTATGTCCACGCTGCTCAAACTATCATAGAAACAACTATTAAAACGTTAAAAAAATTTCAATTTGGAAAATATAATGTACCACTACCATGAATAATTTTACTATTTATGTATATTTCACTACACATAGTTTAAGATGGAACTGCTTGTAAGTTTTAAATAAATATTACACACTGTCTTAGATATTATATTTATGTTTAGAGTATACTCATTTTGTAGTGCGGAATATAAGAATGATCTGTTTTGCTTCACAAATTATCTAAACATCTTAGCAAAATAGTTGAAATGAATAATAACGATTTCCATAATACACTGGGAGTGTTCAGTAAACCTTCATTAAGAGCGCATTTGCTGGCTGAGTTGTGCTCAATTCTTTGAAATCTTTTTGTTTCGTGCCTTGCGCTTGCTTTAATGTACGATAGATTGAGCATTGAAAAAATTCATTATACTGTAGATTGAGCTTTGACAAAATTCAATATATTGTAGATTGAGCTTTGACAAAATTCAACATATTGTAGATTGAGCTTTGACAAAATTTAGTATTTTATAGATCGAGCTTGGACAAAATTTAATATTTTATAGATCGAGCTTGGACAAAATTTAATATTTTATAGATCGAGCTTGGACAAAATTTAATATTTTATAGATTGAGCTTTGACAAAATTTAGTATTTTATAGATCGAGCTTGGACAAAATTTAATATTTTATAGATCGAGCTTGGACAAAATTTAATATTTTGTAGATCGAGCTTTGACAAAATTTAATATTTTATAGATCGAGCTTGGACAAAATTTAATAAGCACATTAAAGTTTTTTTACATCCCGGCAAGTTACTCTCAACTGTTTGTCCTACCATTGCTAGCATTTAAAATATAAAGCGCCAGCCTTGACAGCAAACTTTTCTCGTTAATTCAAAGCGCTTTATGTTATCTGTAAAATCTTTTGCACATTTATTATACTCTTGCAGTTAAGTCATTTGTTTGAAGAAATAGGACGTGAATGAATGCTTTTGCTCTTCCTTTCTTGCTTTCGTAAAACTTTTGATAGATAAATGTGGAATGTTCATTTCAATGTTCGAAATTAAAATTGCAAAAAAGTTTACAATTCATCTAAGGATGTAAATCAGCAGTAAATTTATTTACTGTTGCTGTGGAGAGTGACGTCATTTCCACAATTGTGTAAAAACAACGCTAGATGGGATCACTGTTCGTATTTCTTTATTGAATACCTTACATACATTTTTTTAGAATTTTTTTAAAACTATACTTATATCTATTTAAGAGTGCATGGTCACACACAATGCATTAACTTATGATAGAGGGAATATTTGCCTGAATAGAAAAATTATGTCTGCCTGGTAAGGTAATAAAAATGTCTATCCACATGATAAGAATTGAGGATTTACCCAATTTCATGATACACATTTGATCTCTTCGAGAGAAATAGAGATCACCATGAATTCATATTCAATTGGTCTGTTTGAATGAACAAAACTCATTTCTCCCAGACCTCACGTACCACTATTCAGCCTGAGAGCCCAAAATACATAAAATAGAGGTCATTCTGAATGCATAAAATAGCAGCAATCCTGACTTTACATTCCCCTATTTTGTCTGAGTGCCCTGCAAACGCACAAAATAGAAGTTCCTAATGCACAAAGTAGAGATCAGCTTAATTTCACATTCAACTATTCTGTCTGAGCGCTCAAATGCACAAAATAGAAGTCATTCTGAATGTACAAAATTTAATTCATCCTGACCTCTCCATCCACTGGTCTAATTGAGTGTAAAAAATACAAGGCTGAAGGCACACTACGCACGTTTATACACGCGCGGCTAGTCAGTTAGACATTACTTAAACTTACAACAAAAAACAGGCGCAATTATATATGATCAACAGCTGTGTCGTGCAACATAATTGTGATTTCTCTGCTCATCTCTCGTAATGTTTATTTTCTCACCGATTTAACGGCGCGTTTTCCGTAGTCGATTCGATGTTACTATTCATTGACTGCATTTTTCGGGGCATGTCACGAACTTACTCTCGCTTACACAGAAAAACATCATTAGAATAGAGCACTGTTTGAGTGCAGTTTCGAGCATATTTTTGTCGACAAGAAGACGAATATTTTTTCGAAGACATTCTGGTCATGGAAGTGCCTCGGGATTGTGTGCGACTTCTGGAACATCTGCGTCTTTACTTCTGGTATTTGGAACGAAGTGTCAAACGAGAATGGAAACCAGTTTCGATGTACTCTACATTATATATGTACAGAGAGGTTGGAAATGAACAACATCATTTCGACAGTTTTCTGTTTGAGAATTGTCCTCACTGCACGAACGTTTTATTTGTAGTTAAATCTTCAATCAGATTGAAATTTGATGCCGCACGCGAAATTTGAAAGTGTGTGTTAATCTTTGTTGTATCGCGAAAGCAGAATGGATCCAAAATTCTTACTACCTTGTGAAGTATATCATTGAAGATATCTAAAACTTGCCTGTAAAACTCCCGCATGCACCCTATTCTGAAGAGAACTAGGCAATTATGAACGAAAAAGAGGGACGTTTCAAATAAACGCGTGCTTCTCTGAGATCCCTGTACAATCTTTTGGAGTCAATCCCGACTGTTCATGTCCTGACCGGCCGATTTTTGACTGCATTGGTCATCGGCGATTTTCGAGCATGTGACCTGATCAGATCACGCCGAAAGTGTCGTGTCTTTGTGTCAATATTTGGCGTCGGTGGTCACTCTCTTGAACCATCGATCATTCCAGATCAGGCAGGAGAAGGAGAGAGAGAGAGAGTGGTCTCGGCTTCTTGCGCCCAGCTGACACACAAACGGCTACGATTTTGCCATCTTTGTTTTTGATCTCTGTTTCTCATCCATCTTAAGCTTTGATAAATTCCTAAACGCTTTGGCATTTTAGGCAAATTCTTTCGGTATAGTTTGATATTTTTTATTGTGAGCTGGGATGAACTCACACTATACCATTACGTGACATTACGGAACTCGCATTACGTGGAAGTAAAAACCCTGTCATTTCAAAGTGGTATAGTTTTCTAGGTGACAACCATGAAGTCATTTGGCGAAGAATCACAATTGGAATCCAGTTTTGGAATTGCATGCTCATGGGATTTAGTTTCAAATTTCTGAAACTTTTTATCAGTAATATTTTTATTTGTCTCCTTGGATATTCTGAACAGTGTGATGTGCTGAAATTCGTAAACGAATTTACGAAACAAAACTCCTTTTGGTGACCTTTATAAATATAATGTGGACCCAGTTAGTCTTAACATGCAAAAATTTACGCAACACAACTACTCTCGGTGACCTTTAAATGTGAAATACGGAGCCAGTTAATCCCAGCACATAACTCACAAGTGACCACAATGTTGGCTCCACACTCACTTCACTTCGGAAATGACCTCGCACAGATGAGGTCGAGGAGTCGTTTTTCCACAAAAATCTTTCGTTTCATTTTCATTTTCCTCGGCGGTTTTCAAGGTTGTTAAAAAGGCATCAACAAGGTATGCGCTCACTCCAGTGTAGCCGAAGTTTCTTCCGTAATGCTTGCTATTTTTATTCCATTGTAAAAACTTGTCTAGTTTGAAACATTTGAACAAAAAAAAAAAGAAACAATCTAGCTGGTATTTGAAACTTTCATCTTGTTCACGTACGCGCTATCTTCTCGAGTTCAGTTGACAGTGAGAGAATGAGTCATTATTTTGCTACCTGTGAGTGAGAGCTATTCCTCATTTCCGTTCCATCATTCTCTTGACAAATGTTAGTAGGTTCTGCATATTTGTGCGGAAAATGTCGAAATTCATGTTTCTGCTTAACGATGTACAGAACTGCCACAATCTGCTGAATGTGGGTAAGGTTGAAAATGAAAATAGTTATTAATGTTTCAGGAGTTTGTTCTTCAAGTTTTGAATTTGTCAATAATTTTTGAGCGTTCTCTGACCGACTGACCCTGTAGCACAATGAAGCACAAAACTCCAGGGATTATCCGCGCCTTCGACTATACTTAGTTTTTTAGCAAGAAGATAGAGTCGAGGAGATCGTAGCGTATAAACGGCTGAAGAGATCGTACCGGAGTCATTTGTTGGAATAGGGAGCGAGTCTACTTCACGAGACCCAGATGCTCTTTTGCGACCTCTAATGTCCCTTTTCTTGCATCCCGAGGCCTCCGTCGAGCTGGGTTCAAACATTCGTAACTTCGCTGATCACTAGAACAGTGCGCTGAGAACAACAGGGTTACCGACAAAGAATGCACGAAGAAATGTTCTTGCGAGACTCTTCGTCGATTAACTACAGTCTTCAAGACGCGTGGCTTGCTAGAAAAAAAAATGTTTGCTACTCTAAACCTTGGGAAGAAACAAACGGGTTGGACCAGAAGTGTAGGAAAAAGTGGGCTTGTGATTGTTGTCGATTAACTAGAGACGTTTAGGACTCTGAATAGAAGTAGAAAAGAGAAAAAATGAAAGAATTTAGACATGTGAACTTGGGAAATGCTACACGCATTAACTGGAAAGAATAGTATGAGGTGGAAAAATGGATTTAAGGAGTGAAGAGAACGTGTAAATACTGAAAGTGGAAAGTGTAATTAATTGGTGAGTTACCAATATTTAAGCATGCATACTCCCTTAGAACTATAGTTAATGGCTCCAGATAAATTGAAAGGTTAATAATGAGAAAAACCGAGTTTAATTAGCTGTTGACTCAACACTGTTCAAGGAACAGGTTTACTGATAAAATATTGCAGAGTTTGAAGCACGTTGCGTAAATTTCACTCGCATTTTTGTGCCAAAATAGCAATTTACCTTATAATTAGAATCAAATAAATAATTGCGGAGAACTAAATACACAAAGGGTTCTCAAAACTGAAAGTAACACAAATTATTAGTGATGGGTTAAAAAAAAAAACCTTCATTGAGTGGTTTGAAAACTTGTTTCTGGTCCAAACTGGTCCAAACTTCAGTAAATCAGGCGACAATTTGAAGCGCTTTAGGCAAAGAGTCTGTTCTCATTTTCTAAAAGGCTTTTAACATCTCACGTTCAGTCTCGTACATCCCAGTTCTCCTCGCATCATGATTTCGAGCGCAATTTCCTGGAAGACAGTCTCAACGTTCTCCCCTTCTTAATCTGTCCATCATGAGAGCCTTTTGGCTGGAAAATCGTAAAAATCGAATCAATTTCTCATCACTTCGCCATAAATATAGAATGACGTCCCAGCGCTGTCTACGATCAAGCTCAAGATGGCTACGAAGCTCCCTCTCTCTGCACGGGAGTATCGATAGCAGGTGCGATATATCCTCGAGGTCGGTAATCTCTGCTTCAGCAAACTGTCCGGCGAGTGAAGAATGAGACGCAAGCTCTCGGCGACGAAGGGGAGCGATCTCTTCATCATTCGTCAGGCGGAACCGCCGCTGCGGCGTGGGGTGGGTGCGCATCTAGGTTTGCTCGCTGTTATCATGTACTTATGGGAGTTAGTTTGTATTATTATTATTATTATTATTAATTATGTATCACTATTGTTATTATCTTAAATGCGGCGTTATTATTATTAATTATATACCACTATTTCTATCACCATAAATGCGGCGTGGGGTGGGTGCGTATCTAGGTTTACTCGCTCCTATCACGTAGGTACGGGAATGAGTTTATATCGTTAGTATCATTAAATGTATACCATTATTTTTGTTATTATCATGAATTGTTAATGATTATTTAAATTATTAATTATCTAATATTATTAATAGTCATATATCACTGTAAATCTTTTACTAAATATTATTAGGAATGTTCTTTATATATGATTTGAGACTTATGAACTGCATTTGAAAGTCTGAGTTGCTAAAATTTGACTGCTGTAAAACTCCAACCTAGTTAGTTATAACTCAACAAGTTCAGTGGTAAAGGTTATTAAAGCAATTGCGAACACAGAGGTTTCGATTTGTAATCTTTGATTAGCGGATATTGCAATAATAAATGGAAATGTCTATGCCAAAATTTGAAGCCTAATTTTGAATTAATTTTAGAGCCACTGTCGAAGGATTGTTTGGAGAACATCGTAGAACCTTTCTAACAACATTGAGATATAACTGACTCACACCCACACTCAGGCACAACTGACCCACCAGTAGAAAAAACTGACCTTTTACCATTTGTGATGAACGTGTCAAAGTGAATGAAATATATATGCGGTTTCTGATCACAGGCGACATTGTAGAACTCTCGGCACCATGTCAATAATTACGTGACAATAACTACGCTGATTGCATGACTTATAGAATATTTGTTTTGTACCTCATTATACTGATGTATCTCAGTACATGTAGTCAGCGTGTGGTCGTGAAGTGTTTAATTGAGAAAAACCAAGCTTCTTAAAAGATTTTAAAGAGTTCATCTGATGAGTATAAAATTACATGAAGGATGCAAATTGAGTAACTTTGAAGATTTTGAGCTGGGATTGTTTTTTTCCCAATTTTATACGTTTACAAAGGGTTAAATTTAATTTTATGTGGGCGCAATCAAGGGCAAATGAAGTCAAGTTCCATATTTTGGACAATTCTTACGTTGAATATTGAAAATGAGTTTAGTTTGAGATGGATATTGAATGTTAGCGCCACATATTCTAGTCAACGCGTCTAATTATTTTAAACAAACAACAATTTATTTACCACAGGTGATACAGAGGTAGAATGATTCTTAAGGCTAGTACAATGGTCAAACTAGAGTATAGCTACCTGTGGGCCCGAACAAGTTCAGCGACTTCTAGGGCATCCTACCATCAC
>JACJUY010011708.1:0-16781 GCA_014220935.1 Platorchestia sp. MABIK | reverse complement strand
TGCAGCATAGGTTTATTGAATAATGATTATTTTGTATAGAAGACCTATCTGGACATCTAACTTAGTGTAAAATAGTAAGAAATGAAGTAAAAAGTTTAAAAACATTACGAACAAGTTGTTAAACTTTTATCACACTGCACAAAAATTTTACCCAGGAGTTACAAAAACTGAGTCACTAGTTGACATAAGGACTTTCGCAGCCACATGAACCGCTACGATGTGAAATTTCTTGAAAATTACGCCATATGGAGTGAAAAAACGTTAAATTATTCATAGGCTCCTAATATATCGTTAAGTTCACGAGACTTTGTCCCCACAGATGGAGTGAATTACGCCGGAATCAAATTGCTCGAAATGAATTGCTCCGAAATCAAATTGCCCGAAATGAATTACGTCGGAATCAAATTCATTTGAATTTGACCACTCAAATGGACTAAATTATCACGAAAACACGTCAATTGTCGGTGATGACTGGTGTGCCCGAATAGTGTTTGTGCCCCGCCGTGCAGCTCATTAATTTCCAGGCTACCGCCTCTTAGCAGATGTCGAGCTTCTCAACTTTGTTAGAGCTTCAGCGCGCATCTCAATACATTCATGATACTATTTTCAACACGGTGAGCAGCAGTTTTTATTGCAGTGTCAGAGAACAAGGTTACTTCAACATTTCAGTTTCATGTTAAGTGTTGAACGTGTGAGTTTGTTTGAAAATTTGGCCCTATCGCCATCAGCTTTTACTGATTTTGTTCAGGTGCATACTTTTTCAGCGTAATTTTTGCTCTAAAAATTGTATATTGTTTTCTAAGAAATGATATGAGGTTCTCGTGTTTGTTGATTGGGGACGCCCTTTAACCGGAAAATTCGTTCTTAATTCCCTAACTAGCATTGCACTATGTTTGGTGCTCTACTGAGACGTTTAAAGGCCTTTAATGGATAAACCCGTATTTTGTTCCAGCCGTTGGTGTTTTATGGAACGTAACAAATGCGTGTGGTTGCATTTCGACAACAAAATAAGTACAATTATTGTAGCTGTAAAAGTATACTTCAACACTCGGACCAGTCTGGTTTCGGAAAACACCATCAGGGAAAGTATAATCTGAAATAACTCAACTAAACTCGCAACGTAAAATGCATAACAAATGATTATTGGGAAATACACATTTTTGAGGTAATATAAAGACTAAGAACAGACAAAATATCGTCCACCTAGAGTCCTAGATGTTATAAACAGTGTTTGTACTGCTTGAGTCTGTACACCAAAATAAAAACAAATACTGTTTGTTCCTTTTCGGTGGATAATTTTTTGTCTGTCTTTGTTCTTAATTTTGTTGTTTCATAAATGAGTAATTCACCATTAGCAATTGTTGTACGATTACCACAATGTTTTTTTCTGTGTTTTCCAGATGACACTCACTGACTGTTTTTGTGAAGCCAGACTACCCAGAGTGCCAAATACGTTTTGTCATAGCGGCTATTGTGGTTTCACTGCATGACGTAGTCCTTGGTGTGGCAAGAAAAACGTCTCTGTTGGGAAGTGAATCCCATAAAAGAAAGAGGACTCATAGATTTGTGGTGTTGGTTTTCTTGACGATCTATGCGTCATATATGTACGTGGTGGGTCACATGAAGATACATTTGTTCACGCTAAATATATATATATTGGTGGTTTATTATGGTGGAATTTGTGACGCTATATGCGTGGTGGGTCACTTGAATGCTTGTCGTGGTGTATTACGACCCACCGGTCGTGACTAAGAACAAGAGGAATCACCTCCCAGAAATAAATAAAAAAGATTAGATTAGATATTAATTTAAGCCTCCCTAACGCTTTTCCCTAATTTAAGCTTAAAAATGCGTTCCAAAGAGAGGAAGGAGAAAGGCACCATTTAGAATGGAGATAAGAGAACTCCAAATCTATGCAGAAAGGGTAAGAAAAAAAAGTAAGAAAAGAAAGAAGTTAATGAAACAAAATAAACGTAGAAGAAGAGAGGAGTAGGTGCTGAAAAACAGGATAGCAGTGAACCAAAAAAATGTGGTTCTTAACATAAAGACATTTTATTTCAACAAAAATAAGGCCTACCTAACTCTCAGCTCGAGCCCTCACACATTTCCCCCTAATAAATAAAAAATTAGCCAACAAGAGGAATCTTCGGCTCATATATTCCTAATTCATTTCAATTATAAAATTTCACAGTTGGTTTGATAATGACAAACACTTCTTTATGTCAAGAAAATGTTTTCAATTTTTGTGTGAATGGAGTTCGAACCTGAACTAATTAGCAAACAAATAGAATTAGTGACAAAAATGCAATTATCAAGTTGGATTATTATAATTATTATCATAATTAGTTTGAGACTACTTAGCCCTAACAAAGGGGATCTCAAGAGAGCAAAGAGAAGGAAGCATTTAGTGTGGAGAGTTGAAAATGGGGAATCTTTGCACAAGGTGTGTTCCCACTCAGGATACCCTAAGCATAGAGAGCGCAAGTTAAGAAGGAAGAAGAAGACTTAAATTAACATAGCAAATCTAATCTGCACTTGGCGTCAGAGATGTCGTCAGCAGACCGAAGGTTTAATGACCAACGCGCGATTAGGCTTGAAAGTACTGACGGCAAACATGTATACTTTGGCTAGAATATACTTCCCAGGTTGGAGATTAAAAGAAAGAAAGACAATTTATTTCCAATGAAGATGATACAAAAAACATCATTGGTTTTTATCAGACTCGTATATGCCACGATGAGATGCGTGACAGCAATCTGTCTGAATATGCTGCATGAAATAAAATTCCGCGCATTTACGTGCAGCGTGTGCAAACGTTTTTTCCTTTCAATGATTAATATGTTTCAATATTGATCACAGAACTCACACAAAAGGTTTCCGAGAGCTGGAAGTTTTCCAGATTAAATTTGAATATTAAAATGAATGAATTTGAATCTTGTACGACTTGAAACATTTGATTGGAAAGTACCAAATGATTTCCAAATTTTTTTTTGCTCATGAAATATTAGCTCGATATAGTTAGTTGTTTACAAATTTTTCATTTATTCCTAACACAGGTAAATTGGTAATCGAATCTTCCATTGGTCTATACTAGTATGGTCGCTACATGGAATCACGCAGTGCATTTTGCACCGCGGAATTGTTTTCCGCGCGAAAATTGGCAACGAACTTCTGAAAAATGCTCGCTTGCTTTTAATATGTCGGGTATTTTCAAAGATCGGTCTAGAATTTGTGCGCCGAATTTTGGCCGCCGCTGTACTCCGCTCACAGAATGCTGCATGATGTGTTTGTTGTGGTGGTGTATGATGGTGTTTGTTGTGGTTGTGTATGATGTGTTTGTTGTGGTGGTGTATGATGTGTCTGTTGTGGTGGTGCATGATGTGTTTGTTGTGGTGGTGTATGATGGTGTTTGTTGTGGTGGTGTATGATGAGTTTGTTGTGGTTGTGTATGATGGTGTTTGTTGTGTTGCAAGATCATATATATCTATGTACCTTATTACATTTCCTAAGCATAATGGACGGACGCGGCTCACGCACAGAATACGTTCTACTTTAGCAGGAGAACACTTTAATTTTGAAGCAAAAAATTCCATTATTCGTCTGTAAATTTGCATACTTTCTGTAAGTACACCTCCAGGAAGCATCCTAGTTAATCAGGCTCGTTTCTAAGAGGCCGTTATTTCCTCACTAGGAGTCGCGACCATTTGTGCAGTGTGGACGGAACGGTGCAATGGCGACATTGTTTTCGGGTTTTCAAGCAATCCTCTCACTGACTGCTGCATCCGCTATTGTGGGTAGAATTTAGCACAGCAGTGTCACCGTACGATGTTTCTGCAATAGCCATTACTTGGTGCACAAATTTGAGAAGGTTTCACTGAACGTTTCTATTAATTGTTGGAGCTGCAGCTCAGTCTTTTATTGTTCCTGCTTATTTTCACCATAGGACCTTCTATCCCCACATGATGTCTTTCAAGAGCACATGTTTTATTTTAACTGATCCAAATAAGAGTTCTTTGATGTGATAAAGCCGTGCGGCTTTTAAAAAAGGACTATCTTTTGATAACATTCAGGGAAAAAATTACTCATCAAGAAATTTTCTGGAGCGTGCCCGCAACAAACGAACAAAGTAGGACGCGAGTTAATTCGCCCATCTTCCCCATACTTCAAAAGCAACCAGCAGCCACTGAGCTTGAAGAATTAAGTCCCTTGGTAAGAGTATTAAAGCGGCTCAGACGCGCAGCACTGTAGAGGATGCTGCTCGCGTGTGCCAACCTGCCGTGTATAAGAACCCTCCTCCGCACACACGCTAGCTCCAGTACACTAACCATAAATGCTTATTTTGTTCTCAGATTTCGCATCCTTGGAAAGATTATCTAAGCTTTTGTCTCCAGCTAATGGAACATTGTACACTTTTTGAGTTGCGCGTATGATTCAGAGATGGTTAACCTGCAAAACGGAAATAATGTTCGCTGTCTTAAGTAAAGTGCTCAGAGTTCGTCTGGAGTCTAGAGAATATGGCTTTAAAAGGATTAAAGGATTGCTTTCCAAAGGCAAGCTCTTAATAACGACGGGTTCATGTTTATCCCGCTAGAGACCACTTCGTCTGGAGTTGAACATAGCAAAAAGTATGTAACAATGTAGTCAAAGTGAGGTTTACAGGTAAAGTCGATAGTACTCCTGAGCTGAGAAACACATTGCCAGTGTTTTCATTCTGCGTGGTAAGCACTATTCAACCTCTTAAAGGATGTAAAGTTTTCACAACCCAAATATTTTTTAGAGAACTTAGGCACAAACTTGCAAGAAATAGTCCACAGGTTCACACGCGCGCAAAATTCCGAACGGGTACGAGTGATGCTATGTCTGAATTCTTTATAGTGTTCTAAATCATAAAAACAGTTGAGTAGTCCAGGCATCAAATTAAATCCCAGTTATTTCCAGAACCTTTGAGAACGTTTTCACTGCAGGCGAAGCCATTGTGAAATTGCAAAACCCCTTCTCCGTAAGGAAAACGATGGACTGGGACTCGAATGCTCATCACAGAGCTCATAAAATTCAGATCACCTTTCATGTCTCTTCACATTCGAATTAACTGTTCAGTGGAGATCCTCTTGAGTCTTGACTTAAGCTCATTATTTATGGTTTTATGCATCATCTGAATCTTGGTGAAGAGAACAAAGTCATATTTTTTTCCGTACAATGGAGGTTCATTTTATTCCCACACAACCCTGCTCAAGTCATTTTCTTTAACATTCTGCGTCTCGATCCTTTTCGATCTATAGCTCCATGATGAAGTGCAAAACTGTGCGAAAAATTTTTTGCACAAGATCCTTGTTCCAAGCGCAAACATTTTTCTCGGTTTGTGCAACACCTAGTATTAGTATCGCAATGTATCGCAATGTTCCATGTTAGTATCGCAATGTTCCGGCACCGTTCACGAAGCTGTGCTCCCACTTTCACGCAGTGTCTCTCACTCTCTTGATGTTTGTCGGCGGTTTCTGTGTAGGGCTCTGCTCGATGCCATCCGTCTTCAAGTCCGGAGTTTCGTTAAACTTGTTTATCCTCTTAGGCCAGATTAGCCCTCATCGACCGTCTCATTATATCAAAGCTTGCAGTGCGTGGCTGTTCCATTATGTGCTATTCGATCAGGAAAGTATTTTTAGTCTGAAAGGTTTTTTTTGGCGGGAGTTTTGCACAGCCACTGTAGTCCACACAAAATGAAAACATTGAACAACAGAAGGAAATGTGTACTGGTACAATTACTTCACATTATCAAGAGATAAAACGTCGAAGCTAGGCTTGCAAGAAAGGTTGGGCAGATTGAAGCGACCAGGCTCTGCATTTGATGCCTGAACAAGCCTTGCACGCCGTTCCTAGATAAACTAATTGCGTCTGTACGTGTATTATAACAACTATTAATATCAATTCATAAATTGTACAGATAACATAATCTAGGTACATTCATCTTGTTTTCTTCCTTTTCATTTTATGTCTTAATCTAGAAAATTGTAACGTCATTAACAAATATTAATCGGCAATAATATTTTTTGCATAATTCAATATTTCTGGAGGTAATTTATTTTCAAAGATTGGGAAATTAAGCATTTAAAAAAAGATAACATTGCAACCTGTCTTTTTTATTTGGAAGTGCACTCTCTTCGAGAAGCTTCTTTAAAGCTGTTTAATTATTTGGCGTTTATAATATATCATGAACAAATAGTTCTTTTTCACCCTACAACGTTACGGGATTTTGTTATCTTATTATAACGGTATCGTTATAAGAAACGTTTTCAATTGAGTCGAAGTCAAAGTAGATTCTGTGAAGATGAACTAAAGAGAAAGTTATTGTAATGATTAATTGCGAACTGAAGTAGTTTTTTCGCCTTTGAAGTCCCCCTCAGTGGGATGCAACTATTGTATCTGTGGGAATTAGCGCTCCCAGGAGGAAAATGTGTGAGGGCCCGAGCTGACAGTTAGGTAGACTTTTTTTTTGTTGAAATAAAATATTTTTTGTTATGTTAAGACCTCCCTTTTTCGGTTCTTTGTTGTCCTGTTTTTCAGCACCTACTATTTTCTTCTTGAACTTTTATCTCGTTTCATGAACTTCTTTCTCGACTTACTGTCTCTATGCCCCTTAACTCTGCGTAGATTCCGCGTTCCCTTATCTCCATAGTAAATAGTGCCTTCCTCCTTCCTTTCTTTGGGTCGTTTTTTTTAACGGTTAGGGAGGCTTAAACCAACATCTGATCTAATCTAATCGTCTTCGAAGTCGCTAATCAAGTTTTAGATTGCTAATTTGGAGGAGAGCTGTATAACTTTGATAAATTAAAGTCTTGTAGAGATGATGAGGGCGGACGTGCTGGTTATCAATGCCCACGTCACAACCAAAGGCTGCCTCACAGCCACCACACGTCGTACATACTCCCAGGATATTCATGCTGCTTTCAGACCCCTCACACTTGAGCGGCTCAATTCTACAGGCTCGATGTTCTCACAGTTTACGTCGTCCCTGCGGTACTGCTGAGAACTCTGTAAAGTCGACAACACTACGCTGAATAACTCGAGTATGATATCTAAAATGAAATTTAAATACTCAGAGTCCGGTAACCTTACAGGTTCACAGAATGCTGGAAGCTCTATTTTCAGCTAAAAAAACTAAAACTTAGGATTTTTAGCCAGAAAGAAACAGCACTTAGCGCAGCTGAGTCAGCTTAGGAGAACTTACGCTGCCAGCCTCAGCGCTAGGATGACGTAAATTGTTTGAAAATCGGGCCTGAGGTCTGACTAGGCAGATTTGGAGCGCGACCGCGCCTGCTGGTGTGCTAAATTATGCAGTGGTGCTGAGCCAGCCTCCCCTCCTTGCTCTCTGCCTCTGTCATTATCCCTCCCCGTCGCTTCTCCATCTGCCTCTTCTTTTCGCTCTCTGATTCTGAATATTCTTGATGCCTAGTGTCCTCTTTCACTTAATTCAACTTTAGGTTTAACGCTCGGGGTGACGAATTATTTCTTCGTCATTTCATTCCATTGCGCTGTACTTTCTCGAGTATTTTTTATATCATATTTTGATTAATTCAATGCCAATGAACAAAATGACCTTGTCAATTAACTCCAATAGTCGTGCTCAACAACTTTTAAATTTAACTCACACACATCCCGTCACCTACTTTTCTTCACATTCCTTTTAACTATAGCCCATTTTCATCATCCAATTTATATTGCTTTTCAATTTTGCCCTCCATGTTTAATTTTCATATTTTCATCGTTAATGTTTTCATGTATTTCAGTCATTATAGTCCTCACACATTTTAACACATCGTCAAAAACCTATGTAGTTCATTTTGTGTATCAACTCTACTGAAGATATACTGCTTCTTCACTTTTGATAGGAAGCGTTCTGTCTTTTACACACCTGGGCGAAATTTCAAATTCAGCTCTACTTTTTCTCATTTACTGTACATTGAGCTACGGACGCTGTTTTTGCGTCTCGCTTAAATTTCTGCCTCGTCCACGTGCTTCCATCTTCCACTCTGGGTATCTTCTGCATGTAAGAGTTACGCTCTCACCATCTCTGCGTAGGTTCTTCTCCTGCGGCCTATATGACTCCCTCTAGTTATCCCTGTCTCTGGCATGCTCCACCTTGACTCATCACATAACCCCTCCTATTGTAGCCAAGTTCGAGGCATGGGCACTCAAACGATAGATACATTTTTCTTTTGAGACAAACTCGTAAGTTCACCTTTTTTGCCTAAGCGAAGATTGTTTTCCATTTTTCTTTGATCTTGAATCAGCTTCAATAGTTCTGCTATTTTAGTTTTGATGTCTGACAATTTTAAAACCAATGTAACGAACTAGCAAATATTTTTTGAAGTGAACAACTATGATTCATTACTTTTTTACCTACAAACTGAAAAATTTTATATTATTTTTTCACCTATGAGCTTCATAGTGCGATGCTAAAGATCAATAATGGACGCTTTTCTTCACTATTCTAAGTTGTGAAACTTATTGAGGTAATATCACATACTGGCCCCTATAACTAAATACTGTGATGACTGTTTGAAAGTCTTTAGTTTTTTTGAATTCTTCTGAGTTTAAAGTTGTGCGTTAAGAAATTAGATTATGACAATATCTACGTCGAAAAATTGTTCATGCTTAATTTCACACTCAACTATAGTAATGACACTCAACATCCTTTTCTATAATCGTGACTACTTTCAGCTGAGCAATAAGAGTGTAGGCTCAAATTAAAAGTAAAAACTACACGAACAGAGTCGAAGTAAGAAAGCACATGTAGGGATTAAAGAAGACACAAGTCCCAATTCAAAGTAATACTGCACAGTTACAAACTGGCAAAAATATTCCAAAGATTAAGATGAACCGCTTTTGATACTATCTGCTCCCATTTTGCTGAGGATCTACAATCCTGTACACAGTTCGAAATCAGTTATGAATATCAAAAATAGCATCAAAGCTCAGCTCTCACTGCATGTGTGATTTCAGTTTCTGATAAAAATGCGTGGGTTCTGCGTAATGAAGAAGGGGGAGGTACAAGTGAGACCTGAGCTCCCCTCGAGCTTCCGTGTGGGAGATTAAACTGAGCTGTATACAGATACTCCGAAAGTCTGTGTATCTGTGCTAAGTGTATTTAGTGGTGTTGAACGTGTGAAAAATAACAGCATTAGCTTCAATATAAAACGAAAACCTTCCCTCTTTGTGAAACGAACCTTAACAGGAATAATCCTCGCGCTACCGAAAGCCATTGTCTTCTGGCAAATAAAGAAAGAGCGCCCCAAGTTTCGGCCGAGCTTCCCTAGGGTCTCCGAAAGTCTACGTTGCCTTTCCGGCTAAATTACTTAAACCCCTAAAAATTTAGTGCTATTGACCAGGAGCTTGGCTGCTGCCTTGCTTCGACTTTCAGGTGGAACTTTCGTAGCAGGTATTTTGGATGGTCTTAAATTGAGACAGAATTACTTGGGGTGTCAATAC
This sequence comes from Platorchestia sp. MABIK, assembly GCA_014220935.1. Classification (NCBI taxonomy): domain Eukaryota; kingdom Metazoa; phylum Arthropoda; class Malacostraca; order Amphipoda; family Talitridae; genus Platorchestia; species Platorchestia sp. MABIK. Next base: position 7,298 of record JACJUY010011708.1, on the reverse strand, counting down.
CACGGGATCGGGTTCGTTACAGTGTAGTAGAGGGGTGATCTCAGCCTGAGCCAAACGCTGTCGCTCCAGTCGGCCGTGTACCGCAGGTTTTTCGGGTGTGTGGACGGCCTAAATTATCTAGGGGCGTCTGACGCAGCAGTTGTAGACTTCGGGCAGTTTTGGCGTTTGATTGTTGAACACCAATATAAGACGTGATTGAATTGTCTCGCTTACTAACGGATGCATAAAGCTTGAATCAAATTAAAACTGCGTTCTAAAGGAAAGTTCTTGACGCCGACCTGATGCATTGGGAGCTAATGACACACACCATTTATGTTTTTTATAGTGAGATCACTTCGGCGCGAATATGAAGCATTATGTAGGGTGTCCCAGAAGTCACGCACCATCCAATAATTTCTCCCTTTTTCATGTTTCAAATTAGATCGGATATGGATGTGAAAATTACAGTACAAGAAAGAGTTTAACTGGTTTTTATGTTTGGAAGAGATGGAGCCAACATACAATGATTATGATTGATTGAATTGATATACATATGAATTTCTATAAATCCGTGGATGGTGCACGACTTCTGAGATATGCTGTCTGTAAGCAGTGATCGGATGAATCGGATGAATCATGAATCGTTAACTTCAAGTCGATAAATGAAAGAAATCCGTAGAAAGTTTAGAAACTGTACATTCTCTCAGTTTATCACTTAAAAAAGGCTAAGATATTTACTCTGAGACACGAGCCGCAAATGAGGTACATGTAATGTTCACTGTTTTTTTGATTTATTAAGACTGGTAAATTCAAACTGATGCATGGATGAAAAACTAACGCTTAGAATAAAGTATTTTTACATTTTCTAAGCAAGCAGTATAATTGAAGTCGCCGCTCTTCTTTTATTTATCACTAAACTGGGCTTAAGACAATAGTTAAAAATGAGAGCTGAAAGACCCTATGTGTAAAATACCAGGAAAAGAACAATTAAGACAAATAATTGCATATCACACATTGAATTACATTCCAATGTGGTTTAACTATCATATATGTTCGCTATAGAGAATTATACAGCAGTATGCTATAAACACGTGTGTATATGATGTACAAAAATGTTAGTTTTCCGTATCCAGAGCAGCAGAAGTTTATATTTTCCAGACGTAAATTTAATTCCGAGCTTCTACTCTTTGTTTGGCCCTTGTTGGCGTTGCGGAACCACCAGAGCGGATACTTCAGACATGTCACTGCAAAAGAAACAGGTTAGGATGCACAGCTTAACCCTTTAACGCCCCACTATACTGTCCTCTTTTGAAATTGGCCTCAATGTATTGTTTTTGTTCTTAAATTTGATCCCTAATGTATCCTTTGAAGTTTACTGCTGAGTGGCAGTTCCATCCTCACGTCGGTGACTTCTTGAAGTCACCGATATTCCCATGATTGTGGTTGTGATAACGAAATTATAAATGCAAAATGTTAACGTCAAAGACTTGAACCGTGTGCATGCATTCGGCTACAGGGCCTGACGCGTCGTTCCATAATACCTGCAAGAGACATTTCTCATGCTCTGCTTTTTATTTAGTTCACGCCTGTGCTTCATCGTTTATTGGGCAATTGTGGTACATTCATTGCGAAATAATAATCCCATAAAAATAGTTTTTCTCCCTCAGTGTCGTGGATTTTCCGTGAAAAATTATTTCGCTCTTTCGTATCCGAAAAGTTTTTCATATTGACTGTTATTATGCCATGGCAAGAGACTAACCATAGTTTTTTTCATCAACCATAGTTTTTTAGCTGGACTCAAGTTTGCATAATTAATTAAAAACACTTAAGTAGGAGATAACGTTCATCTCAAGTGGTGCAAAACTTTGCAATTCATAAACGTATGCTTCACGTACACATACACTCATCTTTGTGGCCCGTGTTAATCTTCTTCACGCTAAAACTTTGAATGAATATCCCCAGGCAGGAGCTCAAATAATATGCATCCACGCCGTGATAACGTGGTGCACCGTAACGTGATGCTCGGCTAGCGATGAATAAAATTCCATGGAGAATGAGGTCGAAAATGCATTCTTTCTGGTCAATTGATGGGCGATTTTTGGAGCAGAGATGCAGAGAGTTTTGATGGGTGAGCGCAGGTGGGGCGAAGGCTAATGAGAATACTAGCGCGGTCATGTTCAATTATGGAGCGAGATAATCCCCCGAGCGGTCGCCTCGAGCGCCAGAGCGCCATGCGAAATCCGGACCACGAAAAAAGACTTATCGCATGGCTGCAAAGCCAGCATTTTGACGTGGCGCTTATCATTTCAGTGCGCGGCCGAGTATTTACTAATTGTTTTTACGGAGCCAAAAGAGGAGCGCCAGGGTTGAGATTTTATTTTGCGGATTTTGGTGGGAGATGTTAATTAATGGTCGATCTGGGGCCAATTGTTAATTCAATTCCAATTACGAAAAATTGTCGACAAAAGATTGAAAAGAAAAGTTAAGAACTCGAATGGTTTATCAAATGAAGCGTTGAATTTTACTGAATACAAAAATTTACAGATGTGCCTTATGAGTATTTTCATTAGGTTAGAGGAAAACCTAGTCTCAGCGTACATACGGCTCAAGTTTCTCACAATGCTTCATATTCCGAAAGTGACGGTCAGTGGAGGATATGAGGCTGAGAAAATTCCGGTACAGTGTATGAATCATCTATCCTGACCATTCGAACATAAAAGCTACCATCATGTAGCATATAATGCCCCGTTTTTCAACATTCTCACTCTCTCACCTGAAATGAGCCAGCTAACTTTTCCCAACGCAAGTTCCTAGGGGAAGAAATGATGCACACAAACTCGAAAGCTGAAACAATGAGGAGGTTCCACAGGTTTTAAGGCTTCGTCCCCACTCGGATAACAGTTTGCAAGATTTTCAAGTGGACAGCAGAAAGAACTCTGCATAACTGGAACAGAGGACGACCTGGACGACCTCACGCAGGAAGAGATGAAGCTAACATTGCGATTGTGAAAACTACGGGGTGTCTCAAAAAAATGTGCTCACACTTTTAACTGTCGCTGACATGTTGCCTTTCTTCAGGTGTATTTAATTTATCACAGCCGGGCAGGAAATCAACTTAGCTTGGAAGAGAGAAAGTTTAATCTAAAATGTTATTGGAAGACCGAAAACGCAATTGAAGGTGAAAGACGATTCAGAACTGAATTCGCAAAACCGCCCACGGTTTTGCGCCGGACCATTGCTCGTATCAGAGACAAATTTGAAGCAAATGTAACCACCTAGAACGTCAACAAGAAACGTTCAGGACGACCACGGACATCCACGAACCCTGGAAAAGAAGAGCAGGTGCAGGAAACACTCCTTTGATCACCACAGAAATCTCTTCGATAAATTCCTCGGGAAACCCACATTTCAATAGATAGCATCTATCGCCCCCTGAAGAGTCTGCACTGGAAATGCTAGATTCCAACACTACAAATACCGTAAATTTGAACACTTGCGAACATAATTCTTCAATGACATTTGTCTTCTGTATTCGAAGCCATTCCATTTCATTCAATATTCATAGAATAAAAAGAAGAACCAGAGTAAAAACGAACATTACATTTATTGCAAACGTTTCGGAATTTTGTTTCGCTCTGAAATGGCAGCCAATAGTTTCTTTCAGTATATCAACACATCTCACCCTAATATNGTGCAGGAAACACTCCTTTGATGAACACAGAAATCTCTTCGATAAATTGCTCGGGAAACCCAAATTTCAATAGATAGCATCTATCGCCCCCTGAAGAGTCTGCACTGGAAATGCTAGATTCCAACACTACAAATACCGTAAATTTGAACACTTGCGAACATAATTCTTCAGTGACATTTGTCTTCTGTATTCGAAGCCATTCCATTTCATTCAATATTCATAAATAAGGTTTTTTCTTCATTCGAAGTGTAAGTGCAATTTTTTGAGACATCCTGTATTATAAAAAAGATGACACTCGTTCGACCAGAAAAATTGTCTTTCCGATGGTGGTTGCATTTATTTCTACAGCTGAACACAAAATAAGCTATTGCAATTTGAAGAGTGTTTACTTTTTTGCCCCCCTCCCCGTACATCTGCTCTGCGTAATCTTGAGAATATCTTTGGATTTTATCTGATTGACCTAATGCAGTCATTCTCTGATTGGTTCTCGAGGCCAGTATTTCATTAAACGATTTCATTTCCTTTTTGTACATAAAATCATGTCTTCTTCGTAGGAACTTGATCTATACAAGTCAAAGCTCTTCTCAAAATTTTTCCAGTTTCAACTGTTCAGTATGAAAAAAATTTATGTCTGTTGTAAAATAGTGTTTTGAGACTTCATGGCGAATTTTTAACTGATTCGTAAACTAACATGAAGTTACTGTTTAGTCAGTTGTAGTGGCTGAACGTAGTAAAGAACTTTCGAGCTATGCTAGCTTCATGACAAAAGCTATAACAAAATCCAGACAAAAAGTTGGTTAACTTATTCCAGAGACTTAGGCTCTGAGTTCTCGAGCCAAAAGTCCTCAGGCTCCTCTTGCCGTACAGAATAACTTCATACAGACGTCAGCCTTATCTTCCTGGAATTTTATGATCCTTAAATCATATCACTATTGCCTCGGCGCATGCACTATAGGCTTTTTACTGTCGAAGTATCTTCAGATCTTTACTACTCTTTTATTCGCTGTCTCTCATTACAATAGTCATTCTTACCATCCTTGTTTATAACCTCCGCTTGCAACCGACATAACACGTTACTCTTCGTAGCTCCGATCTCTGTTTAACTTCATTTTAGGCTATAGATGATTTCCATTAATTTTATTGCAGAGTAATTCGTGGAAATGTTCAGTGAAATGAACAAATACAATGCTGGAGTTTCCCTAGAATTGAGCTGGTATCGGTAATATCAACTGCGAAAAATTTTACGATTTTAGTTGGGATTTTTGAAAAGTTAGCCGTACACAGTCGAGCGTGTCATTCGGCAATGAAAAATGCAGATTTTGTCATGAGTACCGCCACATGATACGTCACAAATCTTTAAGAGTGATAACAGTAAGTAGTAACTACTTCTCATATCGTTAACTTCAATTACGTTTATTATCACGATATTTTATGCGCCGAAGTTCGAGAACGCTGCTAGTATAAAAGTTCCCTTAATTTGTGAGAGGTGAGAAACCAGATGTTGAATGGGTACGTGTGACTGACACAAACAAATAAATGTTCGGAATTTTGGTAAAAATGAAATAAGGGCCTTAATATAGCACCGAAGATCATTTTCTTAAATAATTTCGTCTTCCTGTTCCGGAATCCCTAACGAACAACTGCCACTCAGCGCATAGGTAACCACTTACACTAGCTCCCTCATTTTCCACTGCTCAGAAAACTCTTCAGTGGCTCGTCAGTCTGCGTTCTTTTGAATTTTTTTACCAAAGTTTCCAGCTGCACATTGCACAGTATGCTGAGTTATTTGAAGAAACATTTTGGCAGTTATAATCTCCTCAGGGGGAGACATTGAATGCATAATCATTGAGCGTTAAGGATTTGACGCTCCACGAGAGCATGTTGGATTCCTGAGCTCTGCTCGAGTAGATTTAAGGTAGAGCGATCGTCACTGAGCCTCAGGGAACTAGCGCTCTGTAGTGGTTTAGCTACTTACGGTAGAACTATGTATGTATACATACTACGAGGTCCGACAGTATATTCAATTTTTGATTATCTAAGGAGGCTCTTTACTCTTTTTTTCTTCATATTTTGTCGCATCTTTCGTTTAGTTGACACTGCGAAGTGAAAGATATTTCCCACTTATATTTGTGCCTTTCACTCTCACCACCTAAACTGACTGCGAGCTTTTGTTAGAATGTGAGTTCAGGAAAATGAAGCGTTCAAGTCAATTTGTTCACTTTTGTGTCAATTCTCCCTTCCTTTGGAAGTAGTGACTGAGAGGTTCGAACGTCCTCTTGAATTTGCATCTTTGGTTATCTACTTCTCCACATCCTGCTGAAGTAGTTTTTGCCTATGACAGATTTTCATCCACTTACTGTACACTCGTATTATGTTTTGACACTACACATTCCAAGAGGCGAAAAAATCACCGTTTCCGGAATTGTTTTTTATTGTTTCTAGTAATTCCTAAATTCCTGGTTTGAATTCTCTTATGCAAACTCACTGAAATATTGGAAAACAAAGCCTGCAATATTTCACTTAACGCTGAAATTTCTGTGTTTTGCCATATGACGAAGGCTCAAGTGCCTATCACTATACCTTCTTTCAACGGAAAAAAAATTTGGTTGATTCTCGTTGCTTTTCTTTACACTTTCCCTTATCCCCCATAAGAGGGCGCGTACACTTGCGATCCTTCACGGGTTGAATTCTTATCTCACAGCTGCGGCCATTTACCTTGAGATCCTAGCATAAGATGTAGATGTTTCAGCGTTTTGGTATCTTTTAACGTTGATTTCCAAAAATCGAACAGGATTTTTCTGTATGCTCGTAGTATTTTCTTTCATTAATCCCATTAATCACGTGTCTATTTCTTTAGGTTACAATATTTAGTATGCTGCCAGTAATCTCTAATGAGACGAACTATATTGATTTATTCTGATTTTTATTGGTATTGTAATGTGTGTAGACTCGTATCGGGCCAATCTAATCTCTTTTCAAAACAAATGCGAATTAATACACTTAGGCAAAGATTACAATTCATTGCTAAAGAACTAATCTGATGTACATGACATTTTTGATTGAATCTACAAGTTCTCATTCCCACCACGTCCTGGGGGTTGTGTAATCGGGTGTTGTTTAATGATCAAAAAATGTCTCAGGATACTCCGCTTTATGAGAGTTGTTTCGCACGATTGAGAGTGCGCCTTGAACTAGCAGTTGTGAAGCTGTAATTCACAGGCTTTCGAGCACCTCACCACAATGAAGGTCGTCACAGGACAGGCAACTTGTCTATGCGTGATTTATAGGTGAAAATCTGACTCTGATATAATAAGAAGTTCGACAGCCTGCATCACGATGGTTGAGGGCAAGGCTACGTGAACAACGTACTCCTGTTTTTAATGAGTTCTAGCGCTCAACTATCGCCCTCGGCTTTGTGAGGCGGCTTCGATTCACACTGAAAACCAAAGCGGACGTATTCGTTTGAACGAGGTTTAGGAAATGTCTAAATCATCCTTGCGTAGGCGGAAATATGCTTTAACGAATCAATAACCTACAAATGAAAACCTGTTATGAATTTTCTCCTTATTTTCAAATAATAGCATTATGAATAGAGTAAATAAAGATCGGAAGATGTCTTGAGTGACGG
>JACJUY010011707.1:11129-22266 GCA_014220935.1 Platorchestia sp. MABIK | reverse complement strand
CTCAATTTACCCTGTGACAGATATTGAAAGAGTTGCCTCGTAGTTCAGCGTCGTTTGAAGATGCTCCATGTCTCTCGCTCGTGCTTTATCTTTATTTTAAACCCTCATAAATTCTTTTCACTTAAAAGGATGGCAGTTTTTGCATTCAGGGTTTCAGGTTCCAAGGACGATTAATCTCGTAGGTCTCGTCATATAATCTAAAATATCTTGATTTCTGCATCATTGTTCGAGTTTGTGCCCATCTAAAAGTAATTTAATCCTCAATGATGCGCTCCTCCTTCAATCGTCGTATCTCATTTTATATAATTCGTCCTCCAACAGTCCAAGGTACAGCAGTATCTCCAAGCTGGGCATTTTAGCTAATGCAAAGCCTTACCCTCTTTTCTGCAAAACACTATAATTTCACCGTCGAATCACTTCTGCTTTTGCGGTCTAATCACTAGTGCGATACTTCGTGTTTCTGTCCGCTAACTTTAAAGCGGGAATTCGCTTTCAAGTTTCAAGAATTCCAAATTAATTCCAAATTTCCAAATTCAGTTTAATTCCAAATTCATATATATTCGCAATAACTTTACGTGCAAATGAGTAAATTCTGTTCACAAACATTGAAAGGTACGTCACACTCAAGCGTCCAAAAATCAGATTTGCTTAGTGAGTTGTTTGCAGTGACGGCACACGGAAATATCGCGAAAAACAAGTTCTTGATCAAATATTTCATTTTCTATGTGAAGCATTTCGCCTCAGTTACCGAAGATATTAAGGGTACTGTACTGAATGTCTTCATTGGATGATGCGCAGATATTGCGCCTGTGCCAGAACAAGTCTCTGCTCTGCCAGAAGTCCTGCCTGAGGAACTAGTCAAACTACCAGAGCTAGGTAACCTCCAGTGCTGCTGCTGCTCGTACATGCCATCTCGTAGTGCTAGTGCTTATGCTTTTAAAATGCTTTCGAGTGTCCACTGCTGCCACTCTTATTTTGATCGTTCTTCTATTGTTGGTTATTTTCTTGTGAAAAACGTTGACTTAGCTATGGTAGCTCACGCTTAGCATGTTCAATGGAAATCGTTTTACATGTGGGAAGCACAAATTTGACTCCTTTGGCTTCGCTGCTTTTGCGTTCACTAATGCTACTGCTTTTAAGACGAACTCTTGCCTAGCACTATGGCTAAGATGCCCTGCATCTTATTTTGATTGCGTACTCTAGATCATGTCCTTGTTATTCTTCAATGCGCACATTCTCTGCCGCTGCGCCTCACAGTTCTTTTGTTTGTGAGGAGTCATTCGATTCTTGTACCGAAGTTTCTGAGGTTCCCTTTTTTTACGTTTTCATTTTGGTGCCTAATGCTCTAATTGCGTTTCGGTAATACGAATCTAGAGTTCATTGCGAAAAATATAATGCAGGTACGCCAAGTAGGTTGCATGCGAATTGTGGCTAAGAATAGAATAGAGATTACAATACGCTGTGAGTTGCCTATTTCTTTTCGTGAGAACATATGTATCATTTACGAGGCGATAGGAATTTTACCTACTGAATTTCTATCAGGTATTTATGCTTACATTATTGCTGATCAATGCTCCAAAGCTGTAACGCGAATAAATTACCGCGCCAAAGCTGTATCCCTTGATGTAACAAAGCCCAACAGTCGTATAAGAACAAGGACTTATGAGTTAATGCTCCACAAATACTTTTACTTTTACTTGGGTACAACTGACTACATCACTCAACATACTCTCTCCGCAGCCCCTGTACAACAAATCACGGCAGAGTTCAGACAAGAGCCACAAATGGTGACTCACCGTACGGAGACAGTGACCATAGAGACAGGTAACAGCATTTACAGCTCAACCATACACGCTTTCATTGTAGGCGTTCAATTGGGTACAAATAGTTTATATACTAAAACTCGTACCCGAGCCGCTGCCTCCGAAATCATAGGCCTCTATGTTTCAGTTTATAATTGTTGATACATATTGACATTTTTGAGATACTGGCATTTTCACTCATTATTTTATTCACGTTTGACATTATTTCCTCTTTCATTCTGTGGAGCAGCACCACTCCAGGAAACCACAGTGAAAACAACTACTAAAAAGATAATCAAAAAGAAGAAGCGTTCTGAAATACAGACTTCAGAAGCCACAGAAGGTAATTTTTGAGAACTACACTACTTTCAAATCAATGAATTTATAACCTAATGAAAATGTGCCGGGCATTGGCTTCAATATTCAACGTACATTTGCTCTCACGGCGGTCATACTCAATAAAGATTATTATTTAGATGAGAGTGAAGCAAGATAATTGTACGATTAGAATGTCACACCTCAATGTCACAAGCACGTGAAATTTACCTTTTTGAATTAAATGCTGCGTTACAATTGTACCTATTAATGTTGATTGACGTATATGATATTAATCTACGAATATCAAACTGACTGCCCACTGTTCTTTTATCAGCAACATTTGCTGCCCAGACTGCCTCTGATGTCGTAGAGGAGACTCCAGAAGATTCCTTCGAGGTGTTCCACATAGGTACTGAATCATTCTTAGCGATTTCCTGACTTCATAAGCTCTTAGGAAACATTTCTCGTAACATCTAATCTTCGATATACATCCATGATTGTTTTATTCGTAAATAAGAAACTCAGTTTTGTGAGAAAAATGCTTACACTTAATACTTCTCGACGCCATTGAGTAACAGATAAACACATTAACGTTTTCTGATTTTACATGTACTTTACAGCTGCTCCTGAGCGGGAAAGAATTGAATCTCGCGAGTTCAGCTATGAGACACACAAAGCCAAAGTCACTCAGGTCACCACAGGTAAAAACTTGCTGCTCATGAATGGTTGGTCCTGCGCACCCTAACATTTAGCTTCACCCTCACCTCAGCTCCCAAACGCTGCAAACCAGAAACCATTTCCTGCCAATATCCAACCACTGTAGTCAATTGACAAACACTTTTTTCGTCGTAGATAAACTCGTACATCCTCCTCGCTTTCTTCCTCCATTGCTCCAAACGAACAAACCTCAACCAAAGCCTTATTCAAATTCCTATTGAAATCATTTTACATTTTGCCAGCGCTGCGGAACTGTGTCGGTTTTTATACGTTCCGTGATCGAATAGCTGCACTTGCATATTTTTACCTTGCATTTTTTTCAAGCTTGCAAGTTATTTTTCTAATTTTTAAAGAGCAAATATTTTTATCGCATTTTTTGTCACCGAAATTTTACCGCTGTTTTAAAGTTTTCTTTGCAGGTAAAAGGTGTTGCTGACCGTCTGTTTGATCAGAAAAGCGTCTGAATGATTAATTTTGTTGAAATGTGTTCTGATACGATACTTATATAGCAGCATGTGTTGGTATTACTCCCTCCGATTTGTGGTGGAACGAGCTTCATTTTTTTGAAGCATTTTCCAATTTTCGTTCCATGTGAACCACTCCGTATTAATGTCTTTCACTTTCTCGGAATACAGGGCTCAGACGAATTTTTGCACTTTTTCTTCGCAACACACACCTTAAACATCTTGTATTCTGTTACTGACTTTTACAGAAGAATGTGTACCTGGATTCAAAGCGCTTCTACACATCGCAAAAGACACAAAAGTCTACATGGACACAGTTGAGGCAGAGGAACTTCAAACGCCACAGCTCCAACAAGATCTTGCTAAGCTCAACATCGAAGTTAAAAGAGGAGCACAAGTGCAAGAACTCATGACTATGCTCAAAGAAGGAGACTTCCCGGCTCTGAAAGCGCCGGAGCATCAAGCTTCCATCTTAGACGTGGCTAGTCGCCTGGAGAAGGCAACCGTTACGGAGGTGTTGGTGAAAGAAGCTGCCGAGAAACCAGAGAAGAACATCGGAGCCAAGACATTGCTGCGGACTATCGAACGTGGACAGGAAACTATTGAAGATGTAATCATGGACGTGTCGCGCGAGTTTGGTCCCAAGTCTGCTCCTGCTCAGGAAGTAGCGGCGGTCGGGCATCTCTTGAAAGAAGGCGTCCGATGTGACGAGGTTGTCACGATGATCGAAGCTGGGCTGCTACCTGGTCTTCAGAGCCCTGAAACGCAGCTGCCGATTGTTTCTATGGTCAGCAACAAGGGTCACACTGGAGTTGTGTGTGAAGTTCTCGTTGAAGAGTCAACCAAGGAGCTGCAGCCCTTCTCTTCGAAGGTTACTTCCGCTGCTGTGACTGAGTACAAACAGCTCTTAGTAAAAGCTAAGGAGTCCAGTGCGGATGTCAAGAGTGAGTCACACGAAGAGAGTTTCAGTAGATTAACCACGGAAAGTATTGGTGCCAGCGCAGCGTGCATAACCGCTTCCATGCAGTAGTTGGACATTCTTCAATAACGCTCTTTGTCGTCCGCGCTTCTTTCAATCGCGTAACTTGCTTTTTGTCCACAGATTCGACTTCGCTTTTTTCAATGTAGAATTTCCTCGTGAACGAGCTTGTTAGTCAATTTCTTGTCTCAACTTTCCACAGCTGTTGATGTGGCTACTTCGGTACTGACGCTCTTCGTACTCTGTCTCAATGCTACGAGTATTCGCTTTTTCTGTTTTCACAACACGCTGACGCGCCTAACATGAAACTCAGACATCTTTCCATAACTTGTTGTTGATGTTCTTTCTTGCTGCCACGGTTGGATTGACTGCACACTGAAACATATCAAGAACACTCGTAAAAATTATTTGTGCAAATGAAATTCGTCGTTCCGATAATTTTTTAAATATAATGAGTAAGGTTAATTATATTTTCTTCCCATTAAATGACTTTTAAATCAAATGCAAATTTGAGCTTATTATTCTTGGAGTAGTTTATACGTTTGAACCTTAGTATGACAAATCCATCTATAATGACGAAGCAGCTCCCATTTAATGTGAAAAATTGTCATATCTTCCTCCAAACATAGATTTTCTAATGGAACGACCACCAACATCGTCATTTGAACATACTAGACAATTTCCTAAAAAATTCGCGCTTTTATTTAATCCTTTTAATATTTGTTCTAACATTACATTCTTGCACAACATTTGCCAATTTGATCATCTCATCTTTTGCAGAATATAGTCTGTAGCTCTTTTGATTATGTTTAATGTTTGTTTTTCCGCCACTCAACCTGGTGAATTGCCGAATTTTTTTGTTTCTGTTCGTTAAATTATTAAATTTTTCGTCATGATTTATGGGTACACTTTATGAAAAAACAATTTTTACACAATAAATATTTTAAAATATTTACGATTTGATACATGATATTGTTTCACACATGCATCCAAGTAAAACATTTTATGTCTACAATATTTTTTATGCGTTATTGCACAGATTCCAATTTTTTTACACAACAAAATATGTGTGTAGCACACTTTTCACATACTTTATCGTACTTTTTCTTTCCATTTTTCAAGCTCTGACTAAGGAAATGGCTCCTGGCGTGAAGGCTTACGTAGAAATGGCCGAGGCGGAGAAGGTCGTAATCGAAGAAATCGTAGAAAAGAGCAATGTTGAAGCTGAAATAAAGAAGGAAATGCACAAAGTTGGGCAGATGGTCAAACAAGGAGTCCCCAGCGATGAAGTGCTCAACCTATTCGAGGCTGGCGAGTTCCCTGCTCTCAGGAAAGTTGAAGCGCAAGCGCAACTGCTCAACGTCGTAGAGGAGAGCGGTTTCTCGGCCATCGTCAACAAAGTGACGGTGGGCGAGGCCATGCAGAAGACCGAGAAAGCCATCGGAGCCAAGGCTTTCGTCAAGATGATGGAAGAGGCTAAAGTTGATATCCAGGAGATCATGACTGAATCTCTCCCTAAAGAATTTGGACCCGATAACCAGAAACCGCTGGAAGAAGTTGCTCAGGTGTCCCTGATGATGAAGGAGGGCATTCAGGCTGAGGAAATCATCCACATGATGGAAACCAACCAACTTCCTGCTCTCAAGAAGCCGGAGTCTCAGGCTCCACTACTGAAGGTTGTGGAGCAGCAGGGTCAGAGAGCTTTAGTATGTCAAGTGCTCATCGAAGAGTCGGTCAAGGACATAAAACAAGGTGACCTTTTTTTTGCCTCATCTGTGTCACGCCAAAGCTTCCACTAACACATAGTTCATATGTCTACCAGTCACTAACAAAAGGTTTCCGCATTACAGTTTGAATACTTACAATATCGTCCTTGACAGCACAGTCCGTCCACCTGCGATATATTATACACGTCGTTTTGAGCAAGTTCCCAAGCATTGTATTCATGTCTTTAATTTTGTTTTTTTAATTTTACTTCCTTATTTTGTCTACGCGCAACTCACTCTTAGAAGCTAATCTTAACCCACTTTCCGTTCTCATTTGTTTCTCATACTGTACTGTTTATTTCTGTATCGCTTTCTACCACGCTTTTATTCTTTTGCCAGTTAAGTTGAACAACTCTTTGATTTTTGAATAATTTTTTTTAGTCATTTGTGATAAAATTATTATACATCGACATGTTTTTTCTCATTTCTTTTAATTTACAGTAATTAGTTTTTGAATCGTAAGCACTGGACACTTTATCTACGATTTATATTCTATACACAATCACGTACTCAAGTGACAAGTGGAAGTCCTTCTGGCACAAATAGCCTCAGAGCTCAATGCGCGTCCATGCCGCCGCTGCCGACTGCCTTGCAATGATTTGCCGTCGGGATGAAGACCAAGAAGAGATCTGTGGATGATTAGAGGATCGTTGCTGTTATTACCAGCGATATCACTGCTCCTAAGTGGGCACGCATGTGTATGCCTCGAAGGGTAAAAGAAGCTGATGAGTGAGTATTCTGCAACGAACGCAAAGTTCAGTCTTACTTTTCTGTGCAGGCCTTCCGAAGGTGGACATGGCATCCGTGAGCTCCGTTCAGTCCTCCTTGACTACTGTATCCGCATCGGAAATTGTGGTTAAAGGTACGAGTGTTGAAATAAGGATGTTTTTTGAGCATTAGCATTCATTGTGGTCACATTTTGCGCTCTAATTTGCGGGAATATAAATAAAAACTATCATAAAAAGTTCACTTAGCATAATCGAGTTTTAAAATTCTTTTTCAAAAATATCTAAACATGGAAAAAATGTTTTCATTATGGTGAAAAAAAATTTATTCTCCTAGAATTTTTCTTTTATGATTTTGGAGGAAGGAAGTGCAGATATTTTTCTTGGTCGTCAGAAAGGGTGAAGTTAAATCATTTAGGGCTTATTCGTATCTGTTTCTCAGTATTGTTCTCCGGTCACACCTGTTTTTACAGTACATCCGCGTCTTCATTTGCAAGCGAGCATCATTCTCCTTTCAGTGTTCAGATAATCTTTCTTCTTATGAAAAAAGTTAATATGTTGTTTTTTGTACCACTGATTACTTTTACTTTATATTTTCCCACATGTTTGTTGATGCTTAACGGAAAAGCGTTTGTTTTGTCCTGTGTCTGTGTTATAGCTATTTCATGTATATGTGAATTGCTTGTAGACTGAATTCACGCTTTTCATATTTGTATGGCTGTTTTAATTGCCTCTATCATCAGAGTTTACTAATTAACTAATCGAAAATAAATTAGTCAATGCTTGCTTATTCCAAACGATAAAAATATTACTCCTTAAAGCGGATTTGTATCAGGAAACCAGCACACAAATAAATTTTTTGACCATATCCGCTCGCTAGATTATTCCCACGTAAACAAAGCGCTAGCACTCACTCGCTTGCATGATTTTTGTTGTCAATTTTTTATTCTTCGTTACCCTACACCCATGCTTCACAGCGGGTGTTCAATAAAATACTCTATGAATGTTTTCTAAAAATATTTTTGTTGAAATCCCGTCTGTATTTTCCCGAATCAATTTGAACCTGTGCTTCGTATCTAACATAGCTTTCACGGCCATGCACATTCAATTGAATTGAATGAATCATGCGTCGTAGTTGTTGTAAAGCTTACTAACTCTACCCCTGACAGTGGCTGGTGCAGCTAAGGTATGGCTGCGCAGCTCGCTCTCTGACTGCCCCCGAGGGGACCTCCGATCCGACCTCCCCACCACAGGCTCCTGTTCCCCACCGGTCTCCACCTCCCTCCTCCCAATTCCTTCGTTGTCATAACGCTGTTTGTCCGTCATTATGTACTGGTCGATGAGGAAATAAACTGAGGACGGTAAAATCCACTTTTTTAGGGAGTTTTACCTCGATCAAGTTCATTTTAGAATTTCGTCCCTCGACTCGAGTCTTCTTTTTAGCAGTTTTGATAATTCATTCAACTGAGCAGGGTTTTTCTTCCGCTCAAAGTACAGAAAATATCAACAAAGTCTAAGCACAGAATACATTAGACGAGACGAGGGTGCATAATGATTTACGAATACTTATTGTCAATGGTTTTCTACGAACGATGTTAACACAACTGAGGCACTTTTCATCCGTTCAGTCATAAAAGCAAATCTGATCAGCAAGGTTATCACTGAAGAGTTGTTTAGTCACACGTCCTCTGTGCTTCAAGTCTTGTTCACCACACAAGGCCAGAGCCAAACGGATTAGGCAGGCTAAGAGCTTCAACACGGATATTATGTAATGGCAACAGAACTCAAGGATGATTTCACTACCTGATCATTTCAAACTCCGTATAGAACTCTCGAACAAATGAGAAGAATAATGACAAAATCTTTCATTCAATCACAACTGACATTTTATCAGTGAGTCGAAATTATATTTGATATCAGATGAACTTGAGTGAAATGTGTAAATTACACGTCCTAATGAGAGCCACATACGAGAAAAAATGTTTTTCTTCTTCTATTTTGGGGCTCGAATTCAGCAGTCGAAGTTTTCTGTTTTAAAATGAAATCTGAACTAGCGGCGATGTAATTATTATTTTCATGACTCGATCAAATTCAGACGCAGATTATTTCGAGGCTGCAGTTGCCGAACAGTTCGGTACTTGTTATGTTACTATTAAAATAAAGACACCGCCAATGTGTTGGTTCCCTGAAGGAACGGTGCCACGATCTTTAACCTACTCGAGATTTAGAATTTGAAACATTTTGATATTTAGTCTCAAAGGGATTTTCAGTTTGATCTGTCGTGGATCACCAACGAATTAAGAATGCTTGTATGCTTGCAGAGGAACGTTTTTTCAATACCACTCACTTTTAATACTTTTTTCAATACCACGCTCGTCAGAATCATTACTGATGTGTACAGCTTAGTCACTTGATGTGAGGTCGAGCGACTAGCACAGATCACGTTAGGCCTGGCGGGGGTGAAGTTTGTGGAACAAGTGTGCAATATTTGGATGCCATACATGGTAATCCTGAAGAAACTTGGGTAATTTATCTGCTCAATACACAAGGATTTCCACGCTTTAAATGCTGATGAGAAACTCCTCTGTTTCCCTCATTTTCCCGTCATGTCTTTTTCTCTTTTGTGTTTTTGACACAATTCATGCGACCGCCTATCAAAATTCATTGCCCAAATACCCGTATATATATGTTAACATTTCCAAAGCTGATGGAATTATATAATAACAATTTTTTAGGATTTGACTTTGGGGTTACCACGAAGAACCTGTAGATAAGCATGTATGTTATGTGTGTAGAGCTAACAAATTTATTGTACTGTTTGTATGTTTTCTCTGTTGTTATTAATCAAAAACATCGTTTCTATTGCTGAATTTTTATTGCTCTCAGATATAGTTCTTTTTGACTCTTTATACCTCAGTTTGCATCACACTCGAAGTTCATTTTATTTCCGTAGAACCGGACTCTTTAGAGTACCTACAAAGTTTCTTAGATTTATCGCTCATCTTTACTTCGTTTCTAATGAGTGAGCCTTCATTGTTTATGCGTAGAAAGAACTTATCTCATTTTAAGTTAAGTTGAGTGTTACACCTTGATTTATATATTTAGCGAGTTGTGTTTTCTTTTGGAGATTTGCTTTTTGCTTGACTGCCAGCCTTTCTGAGAATCTCACCTTCTGTCACACCTTGAGTAGGGAAGCGTGAATTTATTTTTATTGCGGATTTTATAGTAATAAAAAATAGGATTATTTTTTCCTGCGTATTGAAATTTCTTCCTAACGTCACACACGACCTATTGAGTATACGCGTCTTGCTGCAGGACTCGACGTTTTTGAAGTCTTTTACGTCGTTGTGCAATGTACATACATATCTTTACGAGCTTGAAGAATTTGATGTTTTACCGCTTACATATTAGAATTTTTAATTTAATTTGATATACGATAGGCCTTATTTATTAAGTTGTAGTCGTAATGCTTGCTGTGCACTCCAAAGTTCCGTGTCCGCTTTTACCAACAAGCACGTATCATCATTCCTTCCTACTCCCGCCACTCACTTATGTGTCACGAGTAACATACATTCCAATTTTTCATTGTTTTAAATAAAGCCTTCTCATTTTGAAACTGTGTGTGATTTCCCACCCTCAGGCGTGCCAAACGAGTTGATCAGTCAAACCAGTTAGAGGCCGTTACTATGTTGATTAGCTCGCTTCACTCTAGTAGCGTTCTTGTTTGTTCTGTCTTACGTACCTTGACGAGAACATTCTTGTCTCCCTGTATTTTGTACTTAATTTGAGGTTCGATTTAGCAAACAGGTTGATGTGCTTCACGTTTTCAATTATTGCTCAATAATCTCCTTTTTATTCATCGAAGCCGCTCCGAAGGACACTATATATTCTTCGCATTTATTTTCTTTGCATTCCCTTCAAGAGTCGAGGGAAGCTAGGCTCATCACTTATTTCTCTCTTACAGAATCCAAAAAGCATGAGCGAATTCAGGAAGCTGAACGAGAACAAGGTTTGACCTCTCGCTATTCTCTAACATCACAATTCTTTTTAGTTCTCAGCTGCTGACGTTGCTGGTGTTGTCGCTCTGCAACTCTCATTTTGTAGTTACCAGCATTGGCTTTACTTTATAAAATCTTTTCTTTTCAGGGTCGAAAAATAACCTCAAAATTAGCCTTATGTAGCCTAACTACTAAGAAAAAGTTGTTCTTTGACGCTAAAGATGAAAAACACTTTTCAAGTTTCGAACTTTTGTTGCGTAAAAATTTGTGCAACAGTATAAACCAAATATCACGCTCAAATTTTGGATAATTTTTCGACTTTTTCTCCAATTTCAAAGTGTTCCTCTTCGCAAACTGTAATAATAATT
>JACJUY010011705.1:0-18171 GCA_014220935.1 Platorchestia sp. MABIK | reverse complement strand
ACGAGCCGTACACGTACACGGACTAGCGCACGCACACTCAGAATGTGCGAACTTGACGTGGGTGCCACCGGGCTGCACCCACGTTAAAGTTACTCCACTCAGTGTGCGTGTGCGAGTCTGTGTACGTGCATGGCTAGTCACCGTCACCAAGAATCACGCCCACTTCAACAGCTGCTACACGTCGCTGCGTGACATAATTATAGTAAAAACATTTTTTATGGTATTGCTTTGCCATAGAAGTGTCATTTAATAATGGATTAAAATGCTCTATGTTTCATTGTACACTTAAACGTCTCAGCCGTCTTAAACGACACATATTATATGAGTTAGACCAAATAAGACCTCAGTTACTGCGATTCTACATAATGTATCGTATTTCATAATGTATCGTTCGTATGTCTCGATGTTTTGTTTACAATGCAAATCTCTTTAGTTTATATTATAAATATGTTGTTCATTCGAGCAATTAACACATTCTTTTTAATTTCAAGTGAATAAAAGTATTCTAGCAGGTTCTTTATAAAATGAATTAAATTGAAGTATTCAAGTGCTGAAGCGTTCTGTAAGATGCCTATTACTTATATTGACGCCAAATGAATTCGATTAATTTACTTATAAAACTTTAGTGCAAAACTTTATTGTGCTCATATCAGTATATTTACTAGTCACTTCCCTCTCGTTTAATATCATACTTTTCTGGTCGTAAAGTGCAAAGTAAAGAAACCTCAATGCTTTCATTGAAGATGCGATATAGGAAACTTGACGCCAACACACGAAGTAATGAATGTTATAAATTTCATCACAAATGTTTCACCTTTTTATTTTTCCTCAGGAAATAGTCCCCCATCCCCTATCATATTTGACACACAATTATGATGCTTTATCAATACCGATTTTATTCCAGCTGCTCTGGCGATGAGATAGTTTTTAAATGAATATTAATGCTCGTGGCTGCACTATTTAATGCTACCGAGTTAGTTATTTTTTGCCTTTACATGTCAACTATGATATATTGGACGATATTTTATGTCATTTTCAAAAGTTCTTACACAATAATTAAAAATACATTATAGATGAAAGACAATTGCATGTAGTAACATTTATTTGTATGTATGATATATGCTTTCATTATTTATTAAGAAGTTGGTTGCGATTGTTTTTTCAACTTCTCAACTTAACGAAATATTTTTAGTTCTTCCTGTGTTTTAATAAAAAAGAATTCATTAAACATTTCTTACTGCAAAATGTCAATCGTTATAATTCTATACATCTGTTAATGTATAAAATGCAACGTTTCGATGAGAACTATCATCATCTTCAGGCTGGAAATTTAAGTAAATTGTATTTTTTATTCAAGTAAATCATTTTCATTTAACCAGTCATGAAACTCGGTGCGGCTTTTAATATCAATTTCAATGCACATTACATTTTCCTGATCTTGACCGTTCGCCGGTAAAGACAGGAATTTAAAACCATTGGGTAATTCAACACCTTATAAATCGTACATACGCTCGCAATCTACATCGCCATTTCTAAATCACGACTGGCAATTTTTTGTGTGCAAGTGCATAACCTAACTGCATTGCGACATCTGGTAACTCATTCTAGTTAGACGATAGAACCACTTCTAGCAATGAGGTCAACTCTGGACCAGTGCACATGACGCACCCAATACGCACACGGATGCTGCAATACACGCACACAGAGTGGAGCAACTTTGACGTGGGTGCCTCCGGGCTTTGTGAACCCGGGGTATTGCGAATGATCATCGTGATGTGCGTTGCAAAAATGCAAGGGGCAACATCCGCGAAGTCGGGGGATAAAAAAAATCTAATGGCAGGGGAGGTGATCAGGAAACTCTTTACGATGCTTTGCCCCGGATCCAGGACGACATTGTAGACCGTGAACGTTTCGGACAAAGCATAGCAAAGGACACGGGGATCGTGTGTCGAGAGAAGCGATATGTTCAAAATGTCGTCCTGGGAATACGTCGGTTCGAAAAGTACTACCGTGTCCGTGAAAGGGTCGGGTACGTTGAAGTAGGAACAGTTTTTCCGTCTCGAGTTTGGTCTTAGTCAGGAGATAAGTCGCTGCCCGTCGTGACCTCTTTGCAAATAAATCAAATCATGTGTTAATTTGAGACAAATTTGGTACATTGTAACACATCAAGTATAAATTTTTCATTTGTTGTACAGAATTGCGAGTTTAGAGTTAAGCGGGAGCTTTGGGACAACGTCGTTTGGCAGCAGATTTTTTGAAAATGCGCAGGTATTAGACGTTGTTAGTGTGTTGGGAAACTTATGAGTGTTGGAAAAAAGACATCAACTTTTCATTGCTTGTTTAGTCTATGATTTGTACAAGCTCAGATGCTTTTTTCGTTTGTGTTCATGACGTTGGGAAACGACATCCATTTAAAATAATTTGGTTGCAATAGGCGAGGTCCGAAAGTGGCGGTTTGCTGGAAATGGACATGGAGAAGGATGTATGCTAAAGCCAACCCAAAAAAGTTTAGTATGCATGACGAAATGTCGTAGGGATGAAGCGTTTTCGCGGAGAAATAAGGTCTGCTAAGGGTTAGTGGTATGCTGCAATAGAAGAACGAAATTATAGGGAAAAGTGAATTATTGAAATTTCGAGCATTATGGGGAACAATTTTTACGAAATTTAACTGTGAAAGAGGTCAATGCTTTCAAAGCAAGCCATGGTATTTTTGAAAAAACTGAGGCTGAAAGCCGATGATTGATAACTAATAGGCAATTTACAACACTTGCCCATTGGATGACAAAACTAGTTAACTCACCAGCAGAGGATTAAGCGGTGGTAAGGGACATTAGCCTCCTTGCCGGTGAAGCGAAGGCCTCTTCCCTTATCATTGTAGGGCTTAATTGAGAGGATGATGGCGGTGCACCTGTAATTGTGCGTAAAGCGTTCCTCGATGATGTCCTGGAGGGTCGCTTGGCGCACGTTGGCCCGAAAGGGCAGCAGAAGCGCGTCATCTATTCTATTTTCAATTTGCGTTTTAAAGACCTGAAATTGTTTCATTAATTGCGTGGTACTGAGGCATTTTCAGGTTGTCTTGGGACTATGATAAATAGCCTCAAGCTGTGGTGAAATTACACCTCTGAATTTTGGTTAGTTCAGCTGATCGATATCCTTTACATGATTGATGGTGTTTAGGTTTGGTGTGGAAATACGTGACGAAGTTATCGAAAACCCAAATGCTGTCAGGGTTGTAAGATTTTAGACGCATGAACTCCGAAACACGAATTCTCAACTGTTATAGGAAATTCGACCGACGAATTGGAGTTTAGTCGCAGAAAAACTGAGAATTCAAGATTAGGAGAATAGAGTAGAGAAGTGCGATTGGTAATAAAGACGGAGAGAAAATCCAAAAAAGTTCGACGAGCAAGGAAAGTAGCATAGTTTATAACTTTCCATTGATGAAAGATATTTCGGAAACTATCGCCGTCCGATGGTTTCTTTCAGAGGAAGTGTCAAGATATGTAAAACGAATCTACTCACTCCAAACGCACCGACGATTAAAATATTCTTTCACTACTGTACTGCGAAATTTAGACCAGGAATAGGATTATCAAGCATCTTTAATAAGGTCATAGACACACGTAGCAAGTAAGCCAACTTAATCTTTAATCTATTGTGTTAAGACGTAGCTTTAGCTTTCTAGTCTCAATAAGCTACATAATCACATTGGCTGAAATGTTCACGCAAATATTATCCTTTAACAAAGAGCAGATTCTAAGTTTTTTATATTATTTTAATGGTATCTTAGATACCATTAGAGCAAGCACATTATTTTTGTGCCAAGAACATGAATTAATGATAAAAAAGAACTTTGATAAATTTATGAAGACGCTCTGGCTTTGTATTCCGTTGTGTTGATTACTGTCAATTCAAACAAATTCTGAAGTGTCTACATTAATTTCTAATCAAATTCTGTGGTCACTTTGACGTTAATAAAATGTGCATCTCAAAATATTCAATTGGTTTGTCACTTTTTACAAACATTTCCTTCGACTGTCTCTGATGCAAGTTTCATTAATGCATAAAAACTACATTTTAATCGTCGGTTCGATTAGAATGGCATTATTTCGTTCTCGACCATGTCTTGCGTCAAAGAAAATTGTACGAAGTAAATTTGTTCCGATTGTCTAACAAAATTTCGAAGAAGGTACCGTGTGGGAATGAGTTTTAGGGACTAAGTGAGCTATGTGTGAATCTCTTAGGCCTAGGATCGGCGGGTTTAGCAACTAAAACCCTATAAATTGAAGTTCACTTGTACTGAAAAATAGGACTGCAGCAATGCTATTTGGAGCTAAATTCATGGACGAAGAAAACTTTGCCACAATATCGTTTTCTGACTTCGTATTTCCTTGCTGGGAGAAGCTATTTCGAAGAGAATAGTTTCGTACATTCGAGGTGTAACACTATCAACTCAGAAAGTGTTAGATGCTGAGTACTCGAGATCTTGCGTCAAGTTAAATCACGGTAAATTGTACCCAAGTGGAAGAATAGAAACAAATCTAATCAAGACGCTGCAATGAGGTTTACTGACATGTTATACCAGCGTCATGTCCTTCATAGTCTATAATTCAAATTAATTTATTCACGAAATCTTTCACCAATGATGTAAGAAACTAGTTCTCTCCTAAGGACTGTGGTTTCAGTCTAGTTTTGAAGAAGCGCATTTCAATTAAATAGGAAACACAGAAATTCGGCGCACGCTGTGTTCGTACAGGATATGTCGAGTACGTGAAAATTTGCTATAAATGGGTAACTCGGAAAGATGGTCAAAAACGTCAGGCTCAATTATAGGGCGGTACTTCAAATCGTCACATTGGCGTCACGACACAAATTTTCCCTCGGGCTATCTTTTAATTAAGAGACTTGGACAGCAATATTTAATGATCGAATGTCTTACAATAGGACTGAATAGGACAGATCGAACATTCGAATGAACATGAATGTCAATGATCTAGAGCAGGGTCTGCCATATATGGCCCGCGGGCCGCATCTGGCCCGTTACAGAATATATGCGGCTCGTCAAAGAAATTTCAGTGTGGTGGTATTGAGGAAATAATTATCATACGACTGGAATTATGTAATAATTACACTGTTTCATTTTATAGTTCGTCGGCCCGCATAAATGTGGGAAATGCATAATGTTCTCCTACGTTGAAAATTTTGCAGACCCCTGATCACTTCTATGAAGATTTGTATCTTTGCATAAGAAATACACTAGGGTTCAAAGTTCGAAAGGACGTCAAATGTGGATCTCAGAGGTGTACAGACGAATTTCGTCACTTAAGTAACGCGATCACGCAGAGTGTGAACCAGCGTATAAATTACGCTATTTTAGAAAACGCAATCCATAGATACATTGGTGTGTTTATATTATTGGGTTTCTACCTTGATCGAGTTCAATTCCACAATGTTAGACTCTAATATGAACATTAGAATAGCGGATCATGTTTAAAGGTTAACAGTAGTCACTGGAACATGACTTCAGCTATACTGCCAAGTTTCTGACACGTAAAAGACAGGAGTGGCTGAGAGAGACCATCTCCCATAAGCAAAAGACAAAGAAAAAATAGAGTAAGAAAGACACTCCCACTACTAAAGACCACAAAGAAAGGAGTACCAAGCTAGAATCATCGATAAATTTCGGAAAAATTTTTTTTAACCCTTATGATCAGGAGTTCTATATTATAGACTGCTTGTGTTAATTAACACTCTGCACACGATGTATGACACTTACAGCGAATGGGGCACAAGCGACGAAGGAGAGATGTACGAGACAGCGAATGCAGCACAAACAACGCAGTGATGCGCGTGTCAGCGGTTGGGTGATACGACCCTCAGCTCAAGGAACCATTGCTGCCTACCGTTTGAAGAAATTTTGTTCTGCGTTATTGGCGAGGACTTTATGAAGAAGACTGGAGAGAGAAGCATGATCGTAGTATTCAGTGTCTTATCGTGAAGTTGTTGTTTTATGAAGATTGTGGATTTTTTTTCCACGATTCGAATGTTTTTGAGGTAAAAGGCGCATGACGATGAATCTCGTTTTGTTTTACCGTTGATTACCTGATGTTACAGTTGGTCAGGTTTGAAACGAGGGTTGAATGATTTTCTGTAAATAGCTAGATTGTAATTCCAAAACTTAAATTCAGAGACAAATGTGAAACAAACATGAAAGGGAGAACAAAGTGTGATAATGTTAATCGAGGAGTTATATATAAATGCAGGGAATTAAAAGTAAAGTGTTTCATTCGTATTCATAACGAATGGTAAATTTTGGTAGGGAGTGCTAGTAAAGCTTGGGTATGATTGTAGGTGCGAGAGGATATTTGGAGCGGGGAGGTGTTTATAGTTGAAGTAATATGAGCGTAGCAGAAGTGTAACAAATTCTTATTTAAATAAATGGATGCATGTTTAATTGAATATAAGGTCGGAGTGCAGGTAAAAAAAGTGAACTATTAATAGCTTGTGTGCTTCTGCTTGTGTGAGGCTACATGTAAAGCAAAGTGATTTAAGCAAAATTAGTCTTTGTCTAAAGGCTGTATCACTTTATAAGACTACAGGTTTTCGTAGGCCAATAGGAACGAAGGAGCGTCTCTTGGTGATTTTAGGGTGAGTGCAGGTAAAATAATTCCCTTCAGAAATTCCGGGCAGTGCCAGAGAAAGTTAAGTGAAAAATCCTGACCGAAAAATTCTCAAAATACTGACATGTTTTCCTTTAGTATTGGAAAAAATCACCCAAGCTCATAATATTTTCCAGCGTATTGTGTATTAGACACTCATTGAGTCCTCCTCCCCATACGGCCTCCTTTTCTTCCCATTTTACGGAAATAATGAAAACTTCATTCAA
Source organism: Platorchestia sp. MABIK (assembly GCA_014220935.1). Lineage (NCBI taxonomy): Eukaryota > Metazoa > Arthropoda > Malacostraca > Amphipoda > Talitridae > Platorchestia > Platorchestia sp. MABIK. The sequence continues at coordinate 11,285 of JACJUY010011705.1, read as the reverse complement.
AAATCTTACATAAGTCTCCTTTAGCAAGTCATAAAAAAATACACCCCATAACAAGAAATAAAACTACATAACAAGAAAAATAAAAGAAAATTCCTTAAATTGAAGCAATAATAAAATAACAAATCAGAGAAAGCCGAAGAAAAAGAAATAGATGCTTTAATGAACACAAATGGGCAGAATTACACTAAAATATTACATGCTACACTATCAGTTATAGTTGTTATATGAATAGTTGTACAAATTATTAGTTATATATCATACTTTTTTATTTCAAGCGACAATTCTACCCCTGTAAGATATGACGATCCAAAGGCGGAGCCGAAGAGAAACGCTCGCCGCGAGCGTCAAAAAATCCCAATGAATTCCCCAAGTGCGCCGCTCCGCTCCGCTTGCAGTGTGAACAGCCAAGCGTTTCTGCATTCAAACATGTACAAGCATTTTTGCCGCACTGCTCCGCCCGTAGTGTGAACGCACTCTTACATGCAATTACGCGGCCTCCACCAATGCCAGACAGAGACCAGGCGCAAGCCTACTTACAACAGCCAGAAAGCACTAGAGTTCCTAACGCAGCACACTGTGTACTATGCACCTTGGATCATTGCTCAACAAGGCAGTAAAATTGCACTGCCTTCATTTCATGGGCTTTGTGGCACACCTATATAAAAACTTGCATTTACGAGTACCAGTGACTCGTAAAAAACATGTTAGTATTGCAATTAAATATAATTTTCATCGATTAGAAATTCGTTTAACCACCCCTAACCATAATAAGGTTTTTTGCGAAGGAGAGAAGCACCATTTGGTATAGTTCAAAGAAAACGGGAATCTGCGCACAGAGTGCGTCCCGATACTCTGCTCTTGGAAACGGCATGAATGAAGAAAAATTTCAAGTTGAAGAAGGTAGTCATAGATGCTGAAAAATGCTCACTACCTAATAAAATTATCTTAATTCAATAAAAAGAACGCCTACTTCGTTTTCCGCTAGGAACCTCACATCTTCCCCCAGGGATTTCTAATTCTCACAGATAAAGTTGTTCCATTCTCCTCTGGGCATCAAGTGACAAGTATCAGTAAATCAAAGGGAGGAAAATAGCGCTTCTAAAACCAGAGACAGAGACTAACTCCTGAAAAATAACATATAAGTTGTTCGGACATACTGAATTGGTCAAGACAACGAATGAAGAGAAGTTACCTAAATAAACCGAACAAATCTCGCCTATGTCAACCTAAAAAGATAAAAACAGTTAAAAATTAAAACTGGATTTCGGAAATCTAACAGCTCTAAAGTTAAGTATATGAGTAAAACAATGACTAAACTGTTTTATGATAAGGATGACAATACTATAGCACGCGGACGCATAGAATGAATTCAGAAATAATTGGTCATCAACATCACCTACGAAATAAGGCACTCGATAGGAGCAACATCAGAACTATGGTATTACAATGGTTCAGACGATTTTTGGCGTTAAAAACATTTAAATAAATTCCTTTAAATAGTCTGTGCAGCACAATGGTCCACAATAAAGCCTAGATTCAATCCTAGGGAACAAATTGTCAAACTCTCAACTGTGGACGATAATGCTTGCAAAGTATGAACAAATGGTTAAAGTCATGAAATCATCTATCTACTCACACGAACACAATATCTGTCAGTTGCCCTCTCCCTCAATAAACAAACTAAAAGCTCTCCAAACATAACAAACAGGTTGTAAAAGAATAAAAATCTCGTAAAAGAATCTCGTCCTAACCGTGAATGGCGTTAACCTCTCGTGCATGCTGCGAGTTTAAAAACAACTCTCTCACATTTTTTTCTGTTGCTAAGGAAAACAAAGTACAGTGTGCAGATGACTTGAGGAAAACTAGCTCTGCATATCTAGGCAATAATTAAAAACTACAGCGATATAAAGATTCGTTTTAACATATTAGGCAGCCTGCAATAAATGTGGAAAAGATCAAAGTTAATGTATGCAAAAAATCACAAGAAAATGGGGCATGGTGATGGTATAAAATTGTGATGTGATGAAGCAAATCTGAAACAATTTTGAATTGAGCACCCTGAAATTATTCTACAACTGTTGAAACTGGCCGTACCAAAAACTATTTGTTTGGATTTGTTAATTAGTTAGCATTTATTATAGGTCAGGTTACCATACCAATGTTATCATATGTTGCAATCTTAAACGCAAAATAATTTAAATCTGTCCATCTTACTTTCAACATTATTCCCTCATATCACTAGTTCCTATATTCGTATGCTCATATTTCAATATAAGTGCGCACTAACGAGAGTGTTATCAACAATGCGTCACTAGGATTATGTCTTCTTACTTGTATTTATATGCATTGTCAAAATCTGATTAACGCAAACGAAGGGAACGTAGTTCTCGTGCTTTTCTCCTAATCATTTTTGTTTCGACAATTGGCATGGGTATCACGATACCTATGTGTGAATATCAACGTAGGATCTTAATGTTAAGATGTTTCAAAATGCAATGTTATACATTTCATTTGTGAACTTTATTGGAAATACATTTTTCAGTGCACGACTGAAACACACTGTCTGTTACACGCGGTCTGTGGGCTTATGAATTTTTTTTATAATTAGCAACGTAATATTATTATGATGCGCCTGGATCTTGTATGAAGCTTTTCGAGAAAACTGAAAAAAAACGTTGTGAATAGATATTTATTTGTTAGCCACATCAGGCGTAAACAAGATCAAAGTCCTAGAAGTTGCCTGATTTCACGAAGCAGACAACCGATTTAACGAGTCCGGAGCGATACTTGAATGATTTCCGTAGAATGTAGAGAACTCATCTGAAGTGTAAACAAAATAAGTTAATTAGATTGAATTAAAATACTTGAGCATTATATATGTTTTAATTAAATTATTCGACGTACAAGGGTGCCACCCTCCCACTTTAAAAAAATTGAATTTCCATTAAAACACCTTTGCATTCTTCCAACAGTCCTACGATGAAATGACAATTCGAGACAAAATTACCAACAAAACCTCTGTTTTGTGTAAAATTCCGTAGTTACCAGCACTTTACGCTGCACATAGCGTCGCTATACTGAACAACACACACCAAAAAATCTGCTGGACTGAATGAGAAAGTGCGCCAATACTCAAAGTTGTTCTTTCCGATAAACTTCACTGTTCACCTCCGTTTGGTGACTACTGGAACAGTTATAACAAAGATAAATTATCACATAGTATTACAACTGAAAAAAATGAACATGGCATGTGCCCTGTTTTTCCGAAATAGCATTCCAAAAAACAAATAGAACTCGAACCATGTCAAGAGCATTTTTCCCGATAAGGCAAGCGGTGGCAACGTGGAGAAGTTAGGTGTAATTTGTTCACGTTGTTCAGATTATCATACAGGCAAAAGCATGTGGAACTATCGCTCACAGGTCCGTACAGTACGTGCATGATCATATTTTGGTGAATTATGAGTTGCTGTACACATGTGCGTGCTTCTTTCCCAACGCTTCTCCAGATACAAAGCATAAATTGTTTCGATCTCGATTTCGTCTGAAAATTTTGTAATCGTGCTAAAGCACTACACAAAAATGAATGCTATGAAGGAATAATTCACGGCGGAGTCAAACTATTGAAATACTATTTCACAAAATACGTTCACAAACGATATTCAAGAGTGCGTGATTCGAAACGCTAAAAAAGAGTGAACTGTGAGAAATCATTTTGACTCGATGACGCAGAAACTAAAAGGCTAGGTAGGAACGTTGACCGACAAAAAAAGGGAAAAGGGGAAAAGGCTGACCGACAAACAATGTTCCAAAATTAATGTGCCTGCCCAAACCGCCCTGTGGTCGTGATCTTCTCACTGGCTGACCTGCAGAATTTACCCGCCACACACAACAGGTACGCCGCCTTTATATTCCTAAATGCGATTAGCGCTGATTGAAATCATCATGCAGATGAGGTCCAGGACAAGCTGCTCAAAAAACTCGGTGTGACGAAGACCACAAACCGAGAACAAAGGTTGCGTATAACGACAACAAGTGGGTGACTTCTAGGAAATGAATCCATATTATATGGAATGAACGTAAAGGCACATGATTCAAAATATTCACATAATGCGTCGTACACATAAAGGACCTTACTGAATAACTGTGCGTGACTGAGAAAGTACTGATTACACATGGCTCCTATGACCCACAGCCCATATGGAGTACATACATGAACACATGAACCCGGAGCTTATATGGAACACCAGTGTGAGACATGAGCCCGGAGCACAAATGGAACACACATGCGAGCGGAATTAATCCTACCCAAAGCCATGTCATTCAGGTGGCGTAACAACGAAGGTGTATGATAGTCGTATTGTACTGAGCTGTGAGATACTTCGACATAGCCGGATTCATTCCACAGTAACTGCAAATAGCAGACATTGAGCGATCGAGTTACCGTTCCCAAGGGATGAGGTTGAAGCAATAAACAGTCAAGCCATTCGAGCATTCCTTGCATTTTACTCGGGCGGCACACAAACGTGTGTTAACTTGGGCATGAGTGGGACCTCGTGTGCTGCTCTGGACTCGCCTTTGGAATCTCGATAGACAGAAGAAACACACCAATTCCCATCTCCCCCACTCCTGCTCTCTTATTTATCTGGTGGAATGATCAGAATACATTGGTCACAATAGCGATACGGAAGAGAATGCACAGAGTTCTTCACAACAGGCTTAGTTAGTCCTGGTGTATTAGGAAAATACAGGTCATGATGAATTATACTCTAGTAAGTCCTATTGTATTAGGAAAATATCGGTTAAAATTAATTGTACTGTAGTTAGTCCTGCTCTATTAGGAAAGAATAGGCAATGATTAATTATACTGTAACTAGTCTTGCTGTATTAGGAAAACATAGGTTTTACGAGGGGAATTACTAAAGGAAGCGATTGTGAGCACAACTAAGTAAATGAAGGGAAAAATATGAATAAAGGAAAATGCTATTAAATAGTATCTACATGTTGTCGCGTCCTTCAATAAAACCATCTTTTCATGTAGATGTTTAATATTGTTTACGAACCATGCTAAGGGGATACGAATGCATTCACATTTTGGTTCGAAGCGTTAGGTCCATACATGATTGTATTAATACTGAGTAAAATTCTCAAATGACAAGTAGGTCGGAGCTATGATTGAAAGATACAAAAAATGTGAGTAAGTATAAGGCCAGAAGCTCATGCCAGTAGATCGGTGTGTGCACAGGGGCAGCAATGTCACCATATAAACAGCATTAGAACCCATGACGCGCCAGTTCAGCCTAGTCAAGCTCATGTCAAATTTGATATCAAAACATTTCTTTCGGCGTCTTCGAACTATATTGATTCCTGGTTCGACTAATGAATCTTTAAATAAAATAATTTGCCAACATGAATGAAAATTTCATTTTGAGGGCAAGCATCAAACACATTCCAGGATGCGTTGATGTAAAACAAGAAATAGATAAAACCAGCTTCTATTTGTCGGGTATCTGCATCACTGTAAGCCCTTCCTCTGACATTTGAAGTACGAACCTGACTGTTCACTGCGCATTAAAACTGTCACCCTAATATTTCTGGGGACTGTATCTGAAATATCGATGAGCGTTTACCTCTAATTGAAATTTTAGCGATGGTCATGTGAGACCAGCCCTATTTGGCGATGCTCTTCCTCCGAAGTTTTTGAAAGCCTCGAATACGAGACGTAACTGATAGTGTTACAGTAAAATTCAGTCAAAAACAGCGATTTGTAATCTTTTTTCTTCAATTCCTCACTTATTAGTTATCCGTCTCTCCATTCTCCGCCACAGAATCGGTGGGAAACGGAGCATTCCCCACCACAATATCTTCGTTTTACTTATCTGTGACATTCCTAACCCAGTAGTGTTTTCACTTGTACCCAAACATGACATACATTACCTCAATATAGTTGTCTTTGTTATTAATAAAGTCTGTAAATGGTTGCGATTTTTAAAGTAAGTAAACATTTGTTTGTAATGTATTAGATTTTGAAATACTATTCGTTTTTGTGGGTGGAAACAGATGCACGAGATTCCCCACCTGGCAACTCCTCCATTCCCCCCCAGGGGAGAATTACCCACAGATTAAGAACCGCTGGTCAAAAGTGATGCTACGAAAATCTCATGCAGAGTGAAAAAGTGAAATGACTTGCTAAAAAATAATGTTTATTGTTCGATAACGATCTGGAAACGAAGATAAAACTAAAAATCGACAGCCGTAACATGAGACTGTATTAAATCTTCACAACTCGCCGTATTTGTGCTGGCGTCTGAGAGCGCCAGGGACTGTCATCCTGTTCCCTTGCCTTTAGCTTGAACGCTTTCCGGCCGTGAAATTTCTATTCATTAAAAGTTTGCTGGTTGTTTTTCGTGAACCCCAAAGATAGAGGGCTTATGTACTTCTGTGACCGTGGTGTTTTTCTCAGAAGGTGAAATGGCTACCACGTGTAGAGACTCGTCGAGTAAATCGCCACCGAACGAGTTTTTATAATTTTTTTTACGGAGAAACGATAGTTGCGAATGAAAAATTAAATGAAGAGCACTTGATATCTCAGTAATCTTGTCCAGGCCGTGACTAAGTGAGACTTTTATGAGATAGCACCGACCAGAACTTCCTTCATTATTATCCGCAACGAAAGGCTAAGAAAACTGCTCTTGATTGGCTTACTTTGGGCCCTAATGAATGTCAGATGTAACATGTATGGCTTGTAACATGTATCACCTTAACATGTATGTTACAAGTCAGATTCTCAAATGGCAAGATTAAATTAAGGTTGATTTAAATACGGAATTGAATTTATTATTCAGGATCTTATTCAACCCTTATTTCCTGATCCAATCAATAAAACGCGTGCGTTAGTTACTCTCTTCACTCACCGCATAACTAAAGCCTGAGCTTTAGTTATGGCTCCAGACAGTAAACTAGCTAGCGTAATAAGTTATTGTTACGTAATTCAATATAACACATTATTCAGCCCTCATATTAAAAAGCCAAACGCTATACCGGCGCTCTACTTGACTTGTTCTAAATGAGCTAATTTGTTTAATTTTTTTTGTTCTGTTTTTTGCTTTCTTTACTCTTTTGGTTTTTTCTTTACTGTCTTTATTTTTCACTTTCTTTCTATGCTCATTTTATATGTTCTATTTTTTACCATCTTTTTTTCTATTATTCATTTATTTTTCTTTGTATCTTCGTATCTTACCCATCTCTCTCATTCCCCGTCCTCTCTTGCTACACCAACCCCCTAAGCCCCCCCCCCCCTCCCCTTTACGTCACATCCACCCGCAGATCAGCAAGTGGCGCCTCACCTGCCCAGCACCAGAAGGGTAAACAAAACACAAGGATCGGAACACACGAGACAAGGCCGCACGCGTCTCAAGCTCTCCCTACCGGTCAACGCTTTCTCAGACGCGAAGCTCCTGAAGCACGGATTACAAAGTTCGAAATTTTCTACTTCAAGGTTTGATTTTCATGGCATGAGTAATTTTCTCCATTTTATTTCCGACATTTCGTGGAGAAGAATGTTCCGTGTAAAAAAGATATTCAGACATCCGTCAGCAAAGCGCTGCGGGAAGTTCTAGCAGTTCGCATGTTGTGAGCAGTTTCGATGTTAGCCTCAGTCAATATTCCTAAGAGTTAGAAGCTCGTCTAGAAGGAAAGTTTAACATTCTGAAAAAAATACGGATGAAAAGAATAATAGAATATTTCCCATGAAATTGGCACTTGGAAGATGGTTCAACAAATTTATTTACGAATGATTGAATATCACAAACCCCAGCTGGCAGATATACTACAGCAAGTGATACGATAGCAATGCTCATGAAGAAGCTAATGGTAATTTTTTGTTCTTTCAGGAACGCCAAGAGTGTGCTCGTCGTAGCCGAGTGGTTGAAGAACCCACACTTCCGTGAAGGTGTCGAGGGTTCTAATCCCGGGGCTGTGTGGTGACTTTCTTCGTTGGACATAGGGGAAAAACTCAAGACACAATACCCCACTCTACCCAGGTGTCTGAAATGGGTTCCGGGGGGAAAACGTATTGACATCCTGGTGTTACCCTACATACAATGTCACGTGGAAACCACATGGTTAGTTGCTGGTTTCGTGGATTTCAGCTGGTAAAATGGATTTGCCACTGAATATACTCATCATAGCCATGTTAGTACATTGCATGCTGGATTTGATACGTGGCATCCACGTAGGATTTCCCATTAGCTACCACATTGGCTTTAAAAGAATTTTTCCACATGGAAGGCATGTGTGTTTGCAACCTACATACTTGATTTTGAACGGCTATAAAAGACGAATATATAGAATAAAATTCTTTTTTTATTAAATCGCAAAAATCCCTTTCACAGTTCATATTAAATATTGCATTTATAACCAATTAATTACCCGTTTACACATCTGATTGGTCGCAAATTTAACTTCTATTTGCTTCTAGGTCAAAAATATATACTGTATTGTTGTAGTTTCTAGGATCAAGCTGATATAAAAGAAATTCCGTGTGCTATCAAATCTAACATCCGCCTTTTCAAGGCTTAGTTGTGTCTTATTCAATTGCAATGCTCAATTTAAACATTTGTAATAACTAACTAGTTTATCATGGCCTGCGAAATATATGCTGATAATCTCATTGAATAAAAAATTGGGATGATTGAATTCTTTATATGCGTGAGGCACCATTTCAAAAGCTTTCGTTTGATAATCCTAGAGGACAGAACACACCAATAAAAAACATGATCCCCATATATGTGCCTATTTGGATAAGTTTTGACGTTTCGATTTCGAAAGCATGCGCATCTGGCTGCTGTTCAGACTTGATTTCACGGATCCCCCTCCCCTGCCCCTCCTCTCAGACGCTTTGGCGCCTATGGTTCAACTTTCGTGTTCCAGTCACTCGTTAGTCGTTACCGTAACTTAGTTCAGCTCGAGACGTGATCAGTGTCAATTGTGCTCCTCTATATTCCAAGGAACATCATTCAATTCACAGTATTAGTGAATCTTAGTGAATGAAAGTGATAATTAATGAGATAAGCTTTTCACTGTCGATATTGGAGACATTAAATCTGAGCATAGTTCTAATGCGCTGCTGGTTAAGAAGATACAGCTGGTAAATTACGTGCCAAAACTTGCTGTTGAACTGTAGCTAATTTCGGTCATTAACAGGTCATTAACAACATCTGATTTTAATTCAATATTTTGTCTCACAAGCACTTTGATGTGATGGGAAGTGATATGTTACTGGAAATCGTGTAAAATTATTTTCAAGAGTTTCAATTCGTATACATGTGGAAGCCTTTCGATGGTAATGATGACTTAAGCCATTTCTCCACCTTCGCTGAAAGAATATTATAGCTTATAATTCATATTGTTGTACCAAACTAGTCATAATTGAAATAGTATTTTTGAACGTTTTTTCTCAAACGTTTACTGTGGTTTTTGAGCTAGAAAATACTTAGGCATTTCAATTTGAAATAATGAGAAACCCATCAGTACAATTATTTGCTTTGTAAAAATTTATTTCTTATTTCGTAATTTACTTCGTTGACCTTTATTTTGAGGGCTTATCAGTCTTCACAATTTGGATGAGGTTTGTTAGTTTAATTCATTTTGTAAATGTTTTGCCTTGATACAATGGAAATGTATCAAGAATAAATTTACACCTTCAAATACATATCCATGTATTAACAACTATCATATATGAATAAAAAGAAGAACCAGAGTAAAAACGAACATTACATTTATTGCAAACGTTTCGGAATTAAAATNAACAGCGCAGTTACTGCGATACTACCGCATGTCATAATGTATTGTTCGTATGTCACAATGTAGTGTTAACAAGACAAATCTCATTTAGTTTCTATAATAAATTGGTAGTTAATTTGAGAAATTCCCAAGTGCAATATCAATTGATTTAAAAAATTTTTTAGTGCTGAAGCGTTTTGAAAGTTGCATTTTTTGCATATTTATACCAATTGAATTCGATAACTTTACTTGGAAAATTTGACTAAAAAATTTTATGTGCTCACATCAGTATAATTAATTGACACTTCCCTTTCGTTAATGTAATTTTGGTCGTAAAGTGCAAAATAAAAGAACATCTATGCGCACATTGGGGACAAAGGAAGCTAAACGCTTACACACAGAGTAATATATGCTATGGATTTCATCACAAATATTGCACCTTTTTCGTTTGAGTCAGGAAATTGTGTACAGCCTCTGTACAAACCACTTCCCCTGTCGTATATGACATACAAGGATAATGCTTCATTAACGCGGAATTTTTTTCAGTTGCGCTGGCGAAAATGAGACAGTTTTTAAATGAATATTTAAACTTGTGACCACACCACTCAACACTACAACGTTTGTTGATTTTTTCTGTCTTTACCTGACAACTATAATATATAAGACGATATTTAATGTCATTTTCAAAACTTTCCTAGTGAGTAATAAAAAGTATATTATAAGTTAAAGACAATTACAGGTAATAATATTTATTTCAATATATGATACTTTATTTCATTATTTACCTTTTTTATAATTATTCATCATTTATAATGAAAGAAATGGAGAACAAGTACTGTAAAAGCATTTACTTTGAACGTTTCGAGTCTTGGCTCATTCTCAACAAAAAGTCCGCAAATATGATAATAGACAAGTCAGTACACCCCAAATTACAGAAGCGCAGAATATTAGCCCAAAAAAATATATATATGATAATAATAATTTTTCGGTTGATTATTTTCAGAGGGTATGCACTCTTCATTTCACTGAGAGAAATTTGACTTTATGAATGAATAATGACTCTAAAATACGTAGGTCTAAGTTGGCGGTACAAGTATCCAATATTTTAAATTTGCAAATGTCAATAATTTGTTCACAGGAACCAATACTACAATGTTGTTTTATACTAGAATGAGTAGAAGTCAGCAAGCGATCTGTACGATGTACGATGCAGGTAAGTGCATAGTCTAACTGCATTGCGACATCTCGTAACGCATTAAAGACGATACAGCGACTTCTGGCAATGAGATAAACCCTGGACCAGTGGACAAGACGCATCCCTCACGCACACGGACGCTACAACACACGCACATGAAAATGTGCGAACTTGACGTGGGTGCAGCCCGGTGGCACCCACGTCAAAGTTGCTCCACTCTGTGTGCGTATCCAGGTCTGTGTACGTGAACGGCTTGTCACCGTCCCCAAGAACCCCGCCCAGTTCAACAGCTGCCACACGTCGCTTTGTG
>JACJUY010011704.1:12013-22510 GCA_014220935.1 Platorchestia sp. MABIK | reverse complement strand
CCGCACCACAACCCCAGTTACTCGCACCACAACCCCAGTTAGGCTCACCCAGGGTTCATTGCCCCCATACAACCCCTTACACACCCCTCCCCCTCCCCCCTCCCTCTCCCCCACATGGGGAGACACACACGTGACCAGAATTAATATTCCCCATCTCACACGCTCAGATATTCTCAGATCCCCTCTGTAGTTATGTCTTCTTATTGGTCTCCGCTCAAAATTGTCAATTTCAGTAGTTTTCGATCGAACTTTTCGTTTCGTTTCAGTAGTTTTCGTGCAAAATTTTCGTTTTGTTTCAGTAGTTTTCCTGCGAAATTTTCGTCTCGTTTCAGTAGTTTTCGTGCAAAATTTTCGTTTTGTTTCAATAGTTTTCCTGCGAAATTTTCGTCTCGTTTCAGTAGTTTTCGTGCAAAATTTTCGTTTTGTTTCAGTAGTTTTCCTGCGAAATTTTCGTTTCGTTTCATTAATTTTCGTGCTAAATTTTCGTTTCGGAAGCTTACGAACGAAAATTTCGTTTCGTTTCAGAAGTTTTCGTGTGAGATTTTTGTTTTGTTTTAGTACTTTTCGTCCTAAATTTTCGATCAGTTTCGGTAGTTTTGGTGCGAAATTGTGGGATTGTTTGCGCAAGGATGGGGATCAAGCACGGATTTTTAAAGAACTTCCGTAGTACTGAATTTTGAAGCAATTTAGCTTGTACTAATTGTGCATCTTAAGTTCTTGACAGTGGACTTACGCTTCAGTTGGGCCGTTGCGATCATGTTACGGGCTTGAAACTCCCGCCTTTGATTGGGGTCTTGCCATGATCTGTAAATTTTGGGATCGAAGTCCACGGCTAAATTTAAGTTCGAAAAGAATTCGGCGATCGAAATTCAAGTCCAAGTACACACACCTTCCCGGATGTGGTATCTGTGATACCTCGATTGCCGCTATACAAATAGCACGTTCCCTGCGTGTTGGGCCTAATGTGTACCATTCGGTGAATTGCTCATTCATGTACCGGTAAAAATGAATGACATTTCATCTGTTCGGCGACCTTTTTAAAAAATTACTGTTATCATGCGAGGTGGAAGGTTATCGTGCTTTTGCATTTTCATATTTTTTATGTATGAAAATGCAATAGCACGATAACAATTTTCCTCGTATCTTAACAGTCATTTTCTAAAAAGGTCGCTAAACAGTTGAAATGTCATTCATTTTTACCGGTACGTGAATAGTGACCAAGAGTAACTATAGGTGATTGATTGTGGCCTGCTGTCGGCTACCCCCCCGTAGGGAGGAGAAGCCTGGTATATGTATGTATGTATGCATTTTCATATTTCTGAAAAAGGATAAAAATGAATTCGAGCAATGAAATCGATTTCCGAATTTTGATACTTACAACCTAACCAAACCAACCGTTACCGACCGTGGAAACCCGTTGAAACATTAAGTAGGGCTCGAATTAACCGCGACGTGGGCACAACTAAATGAGAATAATTTGGATCGTTTGTGTAAGAAATCGTGCATTACCTAAGAATCATCTATCTGTGACACCAACACCTGAGAATCACCTTTTCTGTGATACCAACACCTGAGAATCATCTATCTGTGATACCAACTCCTGAGAATCATCCACCTGTGATACCAACACCTGAGAATCATCTATCTGTGATACCAACACCTGAGAATCATCCACCTGTGATACCAACACCTGAGAATCATCCATCTGTGATACCAACTCCTGAGAATCATCCACCTGTGATACCAACACCTGAGAATCATCCACCTGTGATACCAACACCTGAGAATCATCTATCTGTGATACCAACACCTGAGAATCATCCACCTGTGATACCAACACCTGAGAATCATCCATCTGTGATACCAACACCTGAGAATCATCTATCTGTGATACCAACACCTGAGAATCATCCATCTGTGATACCAACACCTGAGAATCATCTATCTGTGAAACCAACACCTGAGAATCATCCATCTGTGATTCCAACACCTGAGAATCATCTATCTGTGATACCAACACCTGAGAATCATCCATCTGTGAAGCCAACATCTGAAAATCATCCATCTGTGATACCAACACCTGAGAATCATCTATCTGTGAAACCAACACCTGAGAATCATCCATCTGTGATACCAACACCTGAGAATCATCTATCTGTGATACCAACACCTGAGAATCATCTATCTGTGATACCAACACCTGAGAATCATCTATCTGTGATACCAACACCTGAGAAACATCTATCTGTGATACCAACACCTGAGAATCACCTATCTGTGATACCAACACCTGAGAATCATCTATCTGTGATACCAACACCTGAGAAACATCTATCTGTGATACCAACACCTGAGAATCATCTATCTGTGTTACCAACACCTGAGAATCACCTTTATGTGAAACATTCTTTTCAGAACCATCCCTTAATAATACGTCCGTCAAAGACACGCATCTTTGTGATACTTCAATGATTCCGTCGAAAACATACATCTTAGTAATACTTTCGTCAAAAACACACCACCTGCGAACTTTATTTCAAAGGTCATATTCTAAAAACTTGCACGCAGTCACACACACGCACACAAGCACTAACCCTACACAAAGTCCGAAGAACACGTGCATTGCTGCGTCCCTATAACCTTGGTATGGGAGTGCAGGGCAATGCAGCAGCTGCAGCAACAGCTGCAGCAGCAGAAGGGTTCGTGTGCCTTTGCGCACTGATTAATGTGTCTGGCGTTCCAAACCGGCCGTTGGTGCGTGGTGCGCTCTCGGCTTATTGATGTTGTTGCCGTGCTGCTGCGATGTGTGTCTTGCCATACACTCGGCCGCTTGTTGCATTCTCTGCAGCCTTGTTGCACTCTCTGTGGGCTTGTTGCACAGTCTGTGGTCTTGTTGCACTCTCTGCAGCCTTGTTGCACTCTCTGTGGGTTTGTTGCACAGTCTGTGGTCTTGTTGCACTCTCTGCAGCCTTGTTGCACTCTATGTGGGCTTGTTGGAGTGTTTCATGACTTGTTGCACTCTCTGCAGGTTTGTTGCACAGCCTGTGGTATTGTTGCACTTGCTGTAGTCTTGTTACACTGTTTTCAGCCTTGCAGCACAGTCTGCAGCATGTCTGTCGCATGTAGCACTTTGTTTGCAAAATATCTGCCTCATGCAACGCTGTCTATAGCAGGTTTATACATCCGAATAAAACATTTACCAACGCCCACACCTTCTCGTTTTCGTACTTTGGCCTTTCATTCGAAAAAATTAAACAGGATATTTAAATTCAACTTTGGGAATATTTCAGCGAGCAGAATTTTAGAATTCTGTTGGCGAGTCACTCAAAAACTTGTTCATCCTTGCGTTCCAAAAATAGAAGTAGACTTCCTCAGGTATCAAATTGAAGTTGTGCGCTCTGTGCGTCAGAGTATGTGGGCTTGACCTGTTGTGCTCATGATGTTTGGATTGCCGAGCATCGAAGAAGTTTTCGTTCAGGAAATGTTGTAATAATTTCAGCTTAACGAGATCATACGGATTTGTAAAATAATATGTGTGTTGTGTGTGCGTGTACGTATAATACTTTGTGTGTTTTATGTGTGTGGATTTATATAATACCTTGGTGTTATGTACATGTGTGTGGTATACGGGTATACAATACCCCTTGTGTTGTGTATACAGATTTATATAATACCTTGTGTGTTGTGTGTGTAGGTTTGTATAATACCTCAATTAAGAAACGGGATTTTAAGGTTTTGAGTTGGGCATACTTTCCCAACTATATTGTAGGATTTTGGAATTTCTTTCAAGTGTTTATGACTAAGCTTGTTTTAGATATCGATCTCAGTTCAGTTGAGTTATTCAAAGCATGTAGATAATCTGCTGTAATTCTACAAACAATTTTAATTATGTATTTATTTCCGTTGTATAAATAGATAACGTGCCTCATTTTCATTAGATAATTTTCATCTAATTATTTTTGTGTTTGCGTGTCGTTCCATTTTCTATTTTCTAGTTCACTTTATCGATTCACGTATGACTTCCATCGTTTGTTTTCTCAGCTGTTGACGAAAGAACACTTGACGCTTCCTGTTATGCTATTAAATGCTTCTCTCGCTCTCTGGTTCTTATTGAAATTTACGGTATGAGAATGAAATTACTCTGAATTCATATTGAAAACTATGAAATGAGACTGAGATTATTATTGTGAAAGTATTATTATTATTTATTATTATTATTACTATTATAACTTTTATAATTCCCATTATTAATTTTGTTATTTTGAAGTATTTCCCTTATTATTATGTTTGTTTTGAAGTAATATTTCTGTATTGGGACGACTTAGCGTAACATTCTGGGTTAACAAGAATAAAGTTTCATTTGAGCCGCTTGCTGATGTGGCGTCCGGCGGTGCTTCGTGACGCGTTGAGGTCTCCCAGACCTGGACCCCAGTACTCGGCCTCTGGGACCCTGCTCTGGCACTCTAGGACTTAATAACTTCAGGACTCTACTCTAAAACTTTAGGACTCTCCACCAGGACTCAAGGACTTTTCTCTGGGACTCAATGATTCTTCTCTGGGACTCAAGGACTCCTCTCTGGGACTCTAGGACTCCTCTCTGGGACTCTAGGACTCCTCTCTGGGACTCTAGGACTTTATAACTCCAGAACTCTACTCTAGAGCTTTAGGACTCTTCACCAGAACTCAAGGACTTTTCTCTGAGACTCGAGGACTCAAAAACTCCATTTTAGAACTTTAGCAGAACCCACAGAACGGACTCTGGGGCTCAGCTCTTAGACTCAAGGACTCTAGGACCCTGAGAATCCTCTTTGGGACGCTAAGATTTGACAACTCTACTTTAGGATTCTAGGACTATTCACTAGAACTCTAGGACTCGATGAACCTACTTTAAGACTCTAGAACTCTTCTCTAGGACTTTAAGACTTGAGAACTGTACTTTAGGAGTCTAGGGCTATTCACATGGACTCTTGGACTCTAGGACTCTTCTGTAGGACTGTAGGATCCTTCTCTGGGACTCTAAGACTCGAAATCTCTACTTCACGACTCGTTACAAGGACTCTAGGACTCAACGCTAAGACTATAGGACTCAAAAATTCTACCTTCCCAGTCCAAAACTTTTTCGCCGCCTGCACGTATGTTTTTCGCCGCGTAAGCGATTTAAGCGATTACATCGCTTAGGCGGCGAAAAACATGAATGCATGCGACGAAAAAGTTAGACTGGGTTAGGACTCTTCTCTGGGACCCTAGGATTTTAAGATTATGCTACTCTGTTTCATTTACGAAAATTCCATTCCGACTCTAGGTAGGACTCCGGTGTAGGACTCTAGGATTCTATGGCTTAGTAACATTTACGGAAATTCGACTTATTTGTAAATTTTTAAAGTGCTCCGAAGTTTTAAAATTCATGGACCGAATTCTACGAGAGTTGGAATTCGACCATCTTGCAGCAGAAAAAAATGGCTTGAATGACTTGAATGTCTTGTTGAATATGACCGTGACAAACAGGGAGGCAGGGAACACCCGTATCACAGATACGTCCTTCCATTTCTTGTCGAAAGCTTCGATGGTTGCTGAAATAAAAATGTAATGTTCACGTTTTTTAAATGTGCGTGTCATGTGGATGATATTAAATTTTCCGTAGAGCAACACTTGAGGGAATTTGGTCCGTGCATTGGAGCATGAGGAACTGAATCAGGGGCTCTCCTCACGCATGTTTATTTAAAAAATGCATGCATAAATACACAACTGATGAGGGTATCAATTATTTTTATGATTTTATGCATATATATTTATAGTAAGAAAACAGATGAGAGCTCACTATATCTATAAATACACGACGAATGAGAGGATCTCTTATATATACGATTGTATGTATATATATAAATACAAGACAGATATGGGTCTGTCTGTATCAATAAATACACGACGAATAAGGGTACCTCTTATATTTATAATTGCATGCATGTTTGTAAACAAATACCATGAAATTAAAATGAGGCGTTCTCTATACCTATGAATCCACGAAAGCCATCATCATTATGAATCATTATAACTGACTTTATCAATTCGAAAGTACAATCACACTTTTTCAAGCTCCATTCGGTACGTATGTATATGAATAAAAAAAAGAATAAAAATAAGGGTTTCTCTATATCTATAAATACACGAAGGCCATCAACATAATGAATCACTATAATAGACTTTATCAATTCGAGAGTACCATTAGACTAGCTCCATTCGGCATGTATGTATATAAATAGAAAAAACAAATACTTTTATGCTTTTTCGGCTCATTACGAGCCGACGAAACGGCCCGGAATGCGCTCTAAGGCCATCAAGATGGCGACGCGATATGCAGCCGAGCCTTCCATCACGATAAAAGCACAATCTTGAGATTGCAAGCCGAGTTTCACTTGAACATTAAAGGGCATTGCTAATAACTGCAAGAAACCGAGACGCGCTGATCTGTGAGAATGCGCTTGAACAAAGTAATGGCATCACATGAACTTAAGTTAATGGCACCACATGAACTTAGATTAATGGCATCGCGTGAACATAAAGTGGCTCTGTAGCACAATTAACGCTGACAAGATGGCGGCTGCGTGCAGTTAGCATTATGGACAGGAAGATAAAATTGCCCATCGCAGGCAGCTTAATGCTCATACAAAGCGCGCGCTGCCGTCCGCCCCAATCGTCGGCTCCGGGAGACAGACCCTAGGTATTCTGGGCACAGCCTACACGGGGGGGGGAGGAGTCCTACAACTCTAGAACTCTAGGACTCTACCCCAGAATTCTAGGACTCTACTTTAGAACTTCAGGAATCTACCCTAAAACTCAAGGACTCTACCCTAGAACTTTAGGACTCTACTCTAGAACTCTAGGACTCTACCCTAGAACTCTGCGACTCTGCTTTAGAGCTTTAGGAATCTACCCTAGAACTCTAAGACTTTACATTCTTTAGAACTCTACTCTACGACTCTATACTTGAGAACCCTACTCTAGAACTCCAGGACTCTGCTTTAGAACTTCAGGAATCTACCCTAGTACTCTAAGACTTTACTTTCTTTAGAACTCTACTCTACGACTCTATACTTTAGAACCCTACTCTAGAACTCTAAGACTCTACACTAAGATTATAGGACTCTAGAACTCCAGGACTCTGCTTTAGAACTTCAGGAATCTACCCTAGAACTCTAGGACAGTGCGTTCTTCAGAACTCTATTCTAAGAGTCTAAGACTTTACTTTAGAACCCTACTCTAAGACTCTAGGACTCTACTCAAAGATTATAGGACTCTATTCTAGAACTCTAGGACTCTGCTTTAAAACTTTACTTTTCAACTCTAGGACTCTACTCTAATATTATAGGAATCGAGAACTCTACTTTAGAAATCTAGGGCTGTACTTCTCTTGACTCGACTCTACTCTAAGATTATAGCACTCGATAATTATACTCTAACACTCTTCTACGGGACTCTAAAACTGTTCTCTTTGTCTGGTGTAGGAGGGTCTACAGTCGCAGCCTACAGCGAGGGGGGGGGGGGCGAGGGGGGCTTAGTNGGGGGGGGGGGGGCGAGGGGGGCTTAGTAGGCCCTGTGGTAGCAAGTCAGTTTCCATACTCTTTTGAAGGCCACTTTATTATGGTGGCAGTTTTCTTATTGCTATTTTAACAATCTTTTTGTTCTTAGAATGGCGATCTTTGCATTTACATGATGGCAATCTTGTTAATATTTTGATGGTAATCTTCTTATGGTGGCAGTTTTCTTATTACTATTTTAACAATCTTATTTATCTTAGGATAACGATTTTGTTTTTAACAAGGTGGCAATCTTGTTAATCTTTTGATGGCATTATTTTATCGTGGCTGTTTTTTTGGTTTATTTCAACAATCTTATTGTTCTTAGGATGGCGATCTTCGCATTTACATGATGGCAATCTTGTTAATCTTTTGATGGCAAGCATGTCTCCATATTCTTATGATGGCAACTGCCTTAATAGTATGATGGCGTTCAAATTTCCATATTGTTTGGATGGCAATCTCTAAAGGAACAAAAATCTAATTAACCAAACCTCTTCTCGTACATAACGTTTGTTGCGTAGTACTATTGCATGTAGTACTTGTCACGCAGCATTTAAACACACGCTGCTTGTTATGCACACAAGATTTTAGCGCGTAGTACCTGGTGCCAAATGACCTCAAGTGAGTGATATTAACGCACATGAACCGAGGTGGGTGACACGCGTCAGAGCGCGGAGATGTTCAAACAAAACGCCTTAAGATGTTAAAGCAAAAAGATGTTGAAGATATCTCAAAAAATATATCTTAAAATGATGTTAAAATAGATGTTAAAAAAGAGATCTTGACGAGATATTAAAAGAGCTGTTAGAAAAGGGGTTAAAGAGATGTCACCACCGGCACCTGGTGTCACAGCTCACCGGGCCGTGAATTGTGATTAGTTACAGAAATTGGTTCAGTGACCTCACGAGTTCAACGCTCAACGACCTCACGAGTTCAACGCTCAACGACCTCACGAGTTCAACGCTCAACGACCTCACGAGTTCAACACTCAGTGACCTCACGAGTTCAACGCTCAACGACCTCACGAGTTCAACACTCAGTGACCTCACGAGTTCAACGCTCAAAGACCTCACGAGTTCAACGCTCAGTGACCTCACGAGTTCAAAGCTCAAAGACCTCACGAGTTCAACACTCAGTGACCTCACGAGTTCAACGCTCAAAGACCTCACGAGTTCAACGCTCAGTGACCTCACGAGTTCAACGCTCAAAGACCTCACGAGTTCAACGCTCAACGACCTCACGAGTTCAACGCTCAAAGACCTCACGAGTTCAACGCTCAAAGACCTCACGAGTTCAACGCTCAAAGACCTCACGAGTTCAACGCTCAACGACCTCACGAGTTCAACGCTCAACGACCTCACAAGTTCAACGCTCAACGACCTCACGAGTTCAACGCTCAACGACCTCACGAGTTCAACGCTCAGTGAACTCACGAGCTCAAAGCTCAAAGACCTCACGAGTTCAACGTTCAGTGACCTCACGAGTTCAACACTCAGTGACCTCACGAGTTCCGTCTACTGAACTCGCTCATAAGTTTCAAGCATCGCTGGAATTTTACTCCCGATGACGAGTTCATTCTCCGTAAAAATTTAATTCAACAAAACACGACTAGAATGTGATTTTTCATCATCCAATTTTTTTTGTGGCAAGTTTCAATGGGAATTAAAAGTAGAATTTCTTTCGAGACTAAGGCTTTCTAATCGAGCGAGTGGTCTAAATATTATATGAAGATAAACAAGATGCTCTCGCGTCTAATATTTAGATGCGTCTAATATTAAGAATTTAGAATAATGATCAATAACAAGATGCTCTCGCGTCGTTACTGATTAAGTAATACACGAGAGCTGTCGGGTCCAGCATGTGGGACGACTACACAAACATTTTAATGTTCGTGCCAGTCCGTGTGGCGCGCATGCGTGCCCTGGTCGCGTCGGGCCTCCAGATAACCGTTAACTTTTATCAATATTAAAAAAGGAATTTAAAAAGTTAATTAACCGTTAACTTATATCAATATTAAAAAAAGTAATATAAAAAAGATAATTAACCGTTAACTTATATCAATATTAAAAAAAGGAATGTAAAAAGTGAATTAACCGTTAACTTATATCAATAGTAAAAATAGTATTGTAAAAAAATGAGTTAACCGTTAACTAATACCAATAATAAAAAGTAATATAAATAAATAAATAAATAAATTAACCGTTAACATATATAAAAATGAAAAGTAATGTAAATAAATAAGTAAATTATTTGTTAACTTATATCAAAATAAAAACGAATATGAAAAGTAAATTATTTATTAAACTGTTAAATTATTTAAAATTAAAATTAAAATGAATGAATGAATTAAATAACCTTTAACTAAGGTTAAGTTAAACAAGGCTACTATTATGAATAAATAATAAGCTTAATAAATAATAATTTTCACAATTGAAGAGTTTAATGACGTTCACTAATATGAAAATAAAAAAGACGACTAAACAGAATAAAAGAATCAGCCCATGAATATAAACCTCATGAAACTGAAAAGTTTATTGCAAATAATTCCACTTAGAGAGAACATGAGGCAGGATCATTTCTTAGCCGCGTTCATCTCTATTTTTCGTTGTTGCAATTTTATCACGAAAATTTGTTTGAACTTAACCAAGTTTTCCATTTTTTTGTGGTATATTTTCCTTGCATTAAGTGCCTTATTTCAGTCATGCCGTTTCTGCGCAGTCTACCATTTCCGTGGGGCCATTTCAGCGTAGTCGACCATTTCCGTGGGGCCATTTCAGCGCAGTCAACCATTTCCGTGATGCCATTTCTGCGCAGTCTACCATTTCCGTGATGCCATTTCAGCGCAGTCTACCATTTCCGTGATGCCATTTCAGTGAAGTCTACCATTTCCGTGCGCACGCGCACACACCCCCCCCCCCCC
>JACJUY010011704.1:0-10260 GCA_014220935.1 Platorchestia sp. MABIK | reverse complement strand
AGGTTATAAAGTCCTACTCCGTTATACTTTCAAGTCCTACTCCGTTAGACTTTCAAGTCCTACTCCGTTAGACTTTCAAGTCCTACTCCGTTAGACTTTCAAGTCCTACTCCGTTAGACTTTCAAGTCCTACTCCGCTAGACTTTCAAGTCCTACTCCGTTAGACTTTCAAGTCCTTCTTCTTTAGACTTTCAAGTCCTACTCCGCTAGACTTTCAAGTCCTACTCCGTTAGGCTTTCAAGTCCTAAAGGGTCGTGACCTGGGACTGGCTTTCCAGTCTTGCTCGTCCAGCGTCTCTTCGGCGGGGTGAGTTGAGTGACTCATCAGTTGAATACGTTCATGTTTATTCAACCGTTGGGACATACACCTAGGTAGGTTTTCAGTGTTACTTCAAGTCATTGTTAACCTAAATCAATGTTAACTTACGTTAATGTTGATCTAAGTCAATGTAAACCTTGGTCAATGTTGATCTAAGTGAAAACATTCAGTTTTTTGAGAAGTGCTTTAAAGTCACATCTATGGTATTATTTCATCGTTGAATGAAATTTCGTATCAGGAGAAATGAGAAACAAAGAATGTCTTTCCCCTTTAGTTGTGTGTTTTCAACATGTCTACTTTGTAGTCATTTTTTTTTAATTCCTCAAAATTTGGGAAATAGAAAAGCTTATGATGGAGTGAGAACAGACATGTAGTATAGGTTGTCGGATTAATAACAACAGGATTAATAACAAAGTGCAGGTCTCGTCAAGAACTACGGCTTTATGTGATTTTGGAACGTCAAAATTTTTGATCATTTAAATGAATTCTTTCAGTAGCACGTTACAAAGTATTACAAAGTCTGTTATGTAAGTTATTTAATTTGATTCAATGTTGGTACTTGTTCTGTAACTAGCAAATAAAGCTTTGATAAAGTAATTGATCATGTAACGCGGATGATGATGACGTTCGATTAGGTTAATAAATTATTTAAATAGGTTCGTATTGATGTGAAAATAAGTTATTAATATGAAAGCTTTCGCATGAATATTCGATGAAAGAAGTAAATCATTTAAATTAGCTCGGATTGATATGAAGCATCAATACCTATACGACTGTAAACATGAAATGTGCCTTCGCTGCATAAAATCCTACGTAAATCTTTTAATTTTTCATAAATCCTTAAGATACGGAAACCAACAAAAAGGTTTTCATGAATCCTTTAGACACGGACACCAACAAATACATCCATCCTAATGTTCCCCGTCAGTTGAGTGTAATATTTAGTACCGTGATGGAGAGAAACCTGTATCACAGATACGCTCAACACATACTATTTTCCTGCATAAATTCATTTTTAAATATTGACTCCAAGAAATACATCCATGCCAATATTACCGGTCAGTTGAGTGTAATATTTAGTGCCGTGATGAAGTGAAACCTGTATCACTGATACGCTCATCACACACTTTCAGCTGCTCCACTCCAAAAAGATCGAAGTTCTTAGAAAAAAAATTCTACTACATAAATACGTCATTATTGTTAATAAATGGTACAGCGATATTGGTTTAAATGACGTTGTTTGATATCAGCTGCCATTGTTAATATCTTCTTGCATTTCCTTATGAGCATTTTTGCTTTGTGTGCTCCAGAAATGAGGTGCAAGTCAGACTCGCATGTTTGATTACATGCACAATTATATTTTCTTATATTTTTATAGGATAAGACGACTCTTTTTTTGTGCGATATTCACGCAATATTTAATTGCATGCAAAATTACACGTGCTTGCATTTTTACATAAGACGACTTTTTTATATGATATTCACGCAATATGATATTAACGCTATATGATATGTGCTTGCATTTTTATATAAGACGACTTTTTTATTTGATATTCACGCAGTATTTAATTACAAGCAATGTGATATGTGCTTGCGTTTTTATATGATAAGCCGACTCCGAGTCTTTTTTGTGTGTTTTTACGAGGATTCAGTTTTGTTTTCGAAATCTTTATTGGTTTTTGGGCGCCAGCTTTTCAGTGGCAAATGAACGTAATTGTCTTCTTATTTAGCCTAAATTCGGACTTGAGTACTTTCAGAAAAATTTAAGGCTCGTTTCGATTGATCGATTTATTTGAAAAATCTTTCTACTCACTAAAATCGAGCTATTTTAAGCTATAAATGATGATAAACCGATTCATCGATTTGTTTGAAAAATCTTTCTACTCACTGAAATCGAGCTATTATAAGCCAATGTTATTCAACATATCTCACGTATCTTAATTAACGGATTTAAAATTTCCTGGTCATTGAAATTACTTTTTAAAATTCGCGTGTATTTTGTTGTTTTGCTTGCAACTGTGCGTGTTATTAATTTATTTATTTTTATAAATTGTTGTGTTGTGTTATTGTTGTGTTATTAATTTATTTGTTTTTATAAATTGTTGTTTTGTGTTATTGTTGTGTTTTTAATTTACTTGAATAAATTTTTGTGCGATGAACGTATCTGTGATACGGGATTCCCAGTGTCTGCAAGCATACACAGGGATTGCGCACTATTACTACACACAATCACTCCTTAGGGTTACTATGCACAATCATACACAGTGATTGTGCATATCAGTCATGCGCATCAATCACACATGGAAAACGTGCCGGATAATTGCATAAAACAATCTTGCATTGCAATCGTTCATAGTTATCCTGTATAGAATCTTATATAGCAATCCTGATTGGCACTCGTGTACGACAACCGTGGATAGCAACCGTTTCCAGCTAACTTTGAGGGAAATCTTGTTCGGCAACTATAAATAGCAATCACGGACTGCAATCATGAAAATAAATCCTGTTATGAATTTCAATCCTAAAGGGCAATCATGAAAACCAATCCTGTATGGCAATCATGAATATAAATCCTGTATGGCAATCATGAAAACTAATCCTATATGGCAATAATAAATATCAATCCTGTATAACAATCCAGTACAACAAAACTCATTAGCAATCATGCAGGAAAATCAAGCACAACATTGAGGGTATCAATCGAGTAAATCAATCGCGTACAGCAGTCGCAGATGGCAATCTCGACCGGCAATCACACAACAATCGCAGGCCCGTCTGGGCATGAGAATCTGATGACCCTCTACACTCAGAGGTCACTGGGTCCACGTGCTGATGCAGCTGATGCCAGCAGCTGATACACGAGGATGTGATGCAGCTGATATTCGTGGATGCGGTGCAGCTGATGCCATCAGGGAATGCAACTGATGCCAGTGATGCAGATGATGCCAGTGATGCAGCTGAGGCCAACAGGTGATGCAGCTGATGCATGTGGATGCAGTCCAGCTGATGCACGTGGATATTAGCGTGGAGATACCTTCAATGTGTATGTGTTGATTGCAATATTTTCTAAAGACTTCACCCCTCCCTCCTAACTCCACAACCAAAAACTGCCACCGCATCACACCACTCACAATTAGTATTTTCAGTTACGGTGGAGTTTGGTAGGCATCACGGAAGAGGAAACAAGGTAAGGGTCATTTCTATGGGAGTAAATACACCTCCTCTTGTTCGGCTAGCCAATAGAAAGACTTTATTTCAAACAAACTTTGTGACGTCACCATAACCCCATGTCGTTAGGCCAATAGTGGAGCCAGATTTGGGGTTAGCAGTGCTACTAGATGCAAAATGAGTGCTACTATTGGTTCGTTGCCGTGACGTCAGCAAACCCACACCGTCAACGAAAAAAAGACTGGTTTGAACCTACCTTGTTTCCTCTACTGTGGTAGGCATCACACCAGCCTTAATTCCAATTTTACGCGGTGCGAAAGGCCTTCGCTTCATTACGCGGCCGCCTATACAGTATGTCTCACAAAAACCCGAACCGAGTCCTTATTTTCCCGTACTAGTAATATCATCATAATCAGTAATACCTTTTCTGTGGGTTAATTTTGAAGGGTAATTTTGCAAGAAATTAAATGCTTAAGGTATTCTAATGATGGTATTACTGATACGGGAAAATAAATACTCGGTTCGGGTTTTTGTGGGACAAATGTACTGTATTCACGCGTCATATATTTATATATTTATATATATATATATATATATATATATATATATATATATATATATATATATATATATATATATATATATATATATATATATATATATATATATATTTATATATATATATCTAAAGACACGTGAAATATCGTGTATATATTTATATATATATATGTATATACGCGATGTTCCCTTTCTCTCATTAAAATCAGGACTTGTGTTTGTGTTGTCCAACTCTGCGATAACGATGCTAGTCGATAACCTTTCCCCCTATAATAAATATTTGCTTAGTGACCTTTGTTATAGATATACAAGGTGGCGTACGTCGGCCTCTGCTGCGCGGTTATCGCTGCAGATCTTCGCTGCGTGCTCTGCTGCAGCGCTGCAGCTGCTGCAGCTGTATCTGTTGTGTGAGTTGTTGTAGCTTTGTTGGAATTGTTGCAGTTGTCTCATTTGTTGCACCTGCACCTGTTGTTGCAGATAGGTTGCAGCTGTTGCAGCTGTCTCAGTTGTGTGAGTTGTTGTAGCTTCGTTGGAATTGTTGCAGTTGTCTCATTTGTTGCAGCTGTTGCAGTTATTGCAGTTGTTGCAGCTGTTGCAGTTGTCTCATTTGTTGCAGCTGTTGCAGTTATTTCAGTTGTTGCAGTTGTATCAGTTGTTGCTGATACGTTGCAGATGAAGCAGTTGTTGGAGTTGTGTATGTTGTTGCAGCTGGATCTGTTGTTGCCAACTGTTGTAGTTGTTGCAAATCTATCAGCTGTTGCTAACTGCTGCAGTTGTGTTAGTCGTTACAGTTCGGTTGTTATATATGTTACGGCCACAAATTGTTACAGGCTTATAGAATTGTGACATGCACGATAATTGTATTTTAATTGATGACGATAATTGTATTATCGTAATATTATCGTAATGGTATCGTAATGGCATTATCTTAATGGTATTATCGGAGTGGCATTATCGTATTGGTATCGTAATGGCATTATCCCAATGGTATTATCGGAATGGCGTTTTCGTAACTGAATCGTAATGGCATTTTCGTAATGGTATTATCGTAATGGCGTTATCGTAACTGAATCGTAATGGCATTATCGTAATGGTATTATCGTAATGGCATTATCGAAATGGTATTATCGTAATGGTTTCGTAATGGTATTATCTTAATGGTATCGTAATGGTATCGTAATGACATTAAACCAATGGTAGTATCGTAATGGTATCATCGTGATGGGATCGCAATGGCATTTTCGTAATAGTATTACTGTGATGGAAGGAAGTGTTAGAAAATTCTCATTGTTACTCTACGGCAAACCTTCTCTTTGTAATTCTTTTTCTGCATGGACATGAAAGCTTGCGATATTCATTGCATTCTCGATACACTGTTGACCCAACGTTCTGTTTTTGGGATACTTTACATCTCGAAACAACGGTCTACTTTTGGAATACCTTTCGTCTCGGAAACAGAAAAAGGTGTGCCGCGGTTTAATAATCAGGCGAGTGTGGGGGCCAGGAAGGAACGCTAGTTCGTTATTTTAAGAAAGTCATTTTATTTAAAGTTACTCTGCAACAATTATTTGTTTCCCGAAAAAAAGAAGGTAAATTTTCTTGGGAAGCAACTTCAATGAAATCTCCCGAAAATAAAACTCTGTGCCTTGCCTGGGTGCTGTCGCCAGCCTCCTGACGCTGCTGACTCCAGCCTCCTGACACTGCTGACTCCAACCTCCTGACACTGCTAATTCCAGCCTCCTGACACTGCTGACTCCAGCCTCCTGACACTGCTGACTCCAGCCTCCTGACACTGCTGACTCCAGCCTCCTGACACTGCTGACTCCAGCCTCCTGACACTGCTGACTCCAGCCTCCTGACACTGCTGACGTCAGCCTCTTGACATTGTTGACTCCAGCCTCCTGACACTGCTGACTCCAGCCTCCTGACCTGCTGACACTGCCCCAGCGCCGGCAGCTGCGGTCTCCTCCAAAGCGTATCGCTGTGTCGCCTTAATTTGCTGGCATTGTTTACTAGGGGACTTTCTTCTCCTGCACCGTGCTGCTGTGCTGACGCTGCTGTGCTGACACTGCTGTGCTGACGCCGCTGTGCTGACGCTGCTGTGCTGACTCTACTGTGCTGACGCCGCTGTGCTGACACTGCTGTGCTGACGCTGCTGCTGTGCTGACTCTGCTGCTGTGCTGACGCTGCTGTGCTGACGCTGCTGTGCTGAGACTGCTGTGCTGACGCTGCTGTGCTGACACTGCTGTGCTGACACTGCTGTGCTGACACTGCTGTGCTGACGCTGCTGTGCTGACACTGCTGTGCTGACATTGCTGTGCTGACACTGCTGTGCTGACTCTGCTATGCTGACGCTGCTGTGCTGACATTGCTGTGCTGACGATGCTGTGCTGACACTGCTGCTGCTCCGCTGTTAAGGGTTCTGGACCGACGTCAGCTACGGGACTTGGGCGCCTGCCTCGGCTGACGTCAGCTTTGTCAAACAGAAAGCTTGGTTGCAAAGCATTTGTTGGGATGAAATTTTTTTTTGTCGTGTGTCGATCTTTTTCGTGGTGTCATATGTGAATAATTGAGGAAAATGAGAGCATGTCTTCAATATTGTATGTACGGTCACGAATGCATAGTTTTTTTTTAGTGTAAGTATTTCTACCCACATCCAACTTGGCCACTACAATGAGTTCATGCGTTTTTACAATAGTTTTCTGTGATACGGAAAAGAGAGAAGTCCGATGGAGCAACGCTTAGATCGCCAAGTACACGAGAGTGTGTTTGTTCCCTGGCAACTTGTGCTGGTCGCTTGTGTTGTGTGTGTGTGCATCGTCTTATTCTCGAATATTGTTTTAGAATTTAGTGAAAACTACGCCAAATTAATACATCAATAAATTCATAAATATGCTTTTTTAAAACAAATTATTATTAATTTAGTAAAAACAGCTCGCTATGTTAATACAAATTAAGATTAATTTGGTGCAAACTGGACACGTTTTTAATATATTAATGCACTACATTAAAATGAAATAATTTAGTGAAAACTGGACGCTATGTTCATAAAACTCTGTGGAACTTTCGCAGCTATAACAGTGCCGCAATTTCCTTGCAATAATATTCCACACGTGGACACGTTTCTTTCATTTCAATTTAAAAAAATTTCATTTTTTCTAGTACAATTTAATTTAATGTTAGTAACAGAAATTTTAAATTAATACTAGCAGTAAAAATTAGAAGGTAATTCTAGCACCAGAAATTAACAATTAATTCTAGCAACAAAAATTAACAATTAATTTTAGCAGCAGAAATTAACAATTAATTCTTGCAAAAGAACTTAACAATCAATTCTAGCAGCAGAAATTAACAATTAATTCTAGCAACAAAAATTCACAATTAATTCTAGCAACAAAAATTCACAATTAATTTTAGCAGCAGAAATTAACAATTAATTTTAGCAGCAGAAATTAACAATTAATTTTAGCAGCAGAAATCAGCAGTCATCGAGTATAGTGTTGTCTCCGTTGCGCTGGAGATTTATTTTTCAGGCTCATTTTGGTGAGGCCGCTAATTTCCTGATCTTTAAACCTGATGAAAACGAACAAATGAAGCAAGCGAGTAAACAAGCAATCACGTAAACAGCAAGCACAAAAGCGAGCAATTCCGTAAAAAGGAAGCAATCACGTAAAAAAGCAAGCAATCACGTAAAAAAGCAAGCAATCACGTAAAAAAGAAAGCAATCACGTAAAAAAGCAAGCAATCACGTAAAAAAGGAAGCAATTAGATGAAAAAGTGAGCAATCACGTAAACAGCAAGCACAAAAGCGAGCAATTCCGTAAAAAGGAAGCAATCACGTAAAAAAGCAAGCAATCAAGTAAATAAGGAAGCAATTAGATGAAAAAGTAAGCAATCACGTAAACAGCAAGCACAAAAGCGAGCAATTCCGTAAAAAGGAAGCAATCACGTAAAAAAGCAAGCAATCACGTAAAAAAGCAAGCAATCACGTAAAAAAGCAAGCAATCACGTAAAAAAGGAAGCAATTAGATGAAAAAGTAAGCAATCACGTAAAAAAGCAAGCAATCACGTAAAAAAGGAAGCAATTAGATGAAAAAGTGAGCAATCACGTAAAAAAGCAAGCAATCACGTAAAAAAGGAATCAATTAGATAAAAAAGTAAGCAGTTACGTAAAAAGGGAGAAATTACGTGAAAAGCAAGCAATCACGTAAAAAAGCAAGCAATCACGTAAAAAAGCAAGCAATCACGTAAAAAGGAATCAATTAGATAAAAAAGCAAGCAGTTACGTAAAAAGAAAGCAATAACGTATAAAAGAAAGCAAATACGGAAAAAAGGAAGCAATTTCGTAAAAAAAGAAAGAAAGCAAGCAAACAATCACGTAAAACAAGCGAATTACGAAGCGAGCAATAAAACTAGCGAGCAAGTTAGCAAGCAAAGAAGCAAACAAGCAGTGAGCAGAGCACTGCTTTCTTTTCATTATTTAGGAGGACATAGTCCCTACTGACCTCAATGTAAAAATGAAGCGCGCTCCTCACGAGATCAACATAGAATACTAGTGTACATACGCAGCCCGTCAAAAATGACGGGATTCGATATTTCCCTCGCACAAATCCTGCAGACGTGGATGCCCAACAAATACATCNATAAATAAACACACCAACGGTATTATTAGGTAAGATTCCAGACCCTGATACACCTGTCTCTTCGGTTCCCAAATATTCCACACCCTGACACACCTGCTTTAGTAATCCAAAATACCCTGACCGGCACCCTGAACCCTACCTACCTGACGCAGTGCGACACACCAGTACTAAAATACTTATTTATACACATAAAATACTTCCTTTGAACAGAACATACGGCCCCAGCGTGCTCTGAATATTAACGCTGCAAAAAGTACGTGCGGTTTTTGCAGCGGCGTGCAAGGACCTGACAGGTCGCTTCCTGGCACCGTTAGGCCTGTATAGTTCATGTGCCCACCTCAGCCTGGGTGATGATATTGGCTCCTGGGTGCTGATATTGGCTCCTTGGTGCTGATATTGGCTCCTTGGTGCTGATATTGGCTCCTTGGTGTTGATATTGGCTCCTTGGTGCTGATATTGGCTCCTTGGTGCTGATATTGGCTCCTTGGTGCTGATATTGGCTCCTTGGTGCTGATATTGGTTCCTGTAGTTACAATATTCTCGTATTTTTCGGCTGATATTGGCTCCTCTTGTGCTGATGTTATGGTGCTGATATTGGTTCTTTTACTCCACCACCCCACCCTGGGTGCTGATTTTGGCTTCTTAAGTGTCAATGTTTTGGTGCTGATATTGGCTTCTTTGTGCTGACATTGGCTCCTTTATCGTGCGTACGTTATGGTGCTGATATTGGCTCCTCTATTGCCGATGTAATGGTGATGATGCTAACTCCTCTAGTGGCAATGTTATGCTGCTGATATTAGCTCCTCTAGTGTCAATATTGTGGTGCTGATATTGGTTCCACTAGTGCCAATGTTGTGGCGCTGATATTGGCTTTCCTTGTGCCAATATTCTTGTATTTTGCTCCACCACCTCAGCTTTGGGTGCTGGGATTGGCTCCTATAGTACCAAGATTCTAATACTTGTCTGATGATATTGGTTCCTTTAGGGTCAATGTGTGCTGATATTGGCTTCTTTACTACCGATATTCTAGCATTTACCTAATGAAATTGGCTTCTTTCGTGGCAATATTTTTTGTCTGTTGTGTTCTGTCTTTTTGTGCGCAAGCGCTGTGTGTTGTCATTGAATTGGTTTAGATATTTTCACTCCGCTTCAATTTCATTTCGAAAACTTTGCTGTGCCATCGTGAGTTACAACCGCGTGTAGGAGTATTTCTTCCATGGCAAGTACTAATTGTGTGTCTAAAATACGGTTCAAGTATCCGTGCTACAGTTCAAGTGTCCGTGCTCCAGTTCAAGTGTCCGTGCTACAGTTCTGGTGTCCGTGCTCCAGTTCAAGTATCCGTGCTACAGTTCAGGTGTCCGTGCTCCAGTTCAAGTATCCGTGCTACAGTTCAGGTGTCCGTGCTACAGTTCAAGTATCCGTGCAACAGTTCAAGTGTCCGTGCTCCAGTTCAAGTGTCCGTGCTACAGTTCAGGTGTCCGTGCTCCAGTTCAAGTATCCGTGCTATAGTTCAAGTATCCGTGCTACAGTTCAAGTGTCCGTGCTACAGTTCAAGTATCCGTGCTACAGTTCAA
>JACJUY010011703.1:18604-39474 GCA_014220935.1 Platorchestia sp. MABIK | reverse complement strand
TTCTCGACAAAACTTCTCGACAAAACTTCTCGACAAAACTTCTCGACAAAACTTCTCGACAAAACTTCTCTACAAAACTTCTCTACAAAACTTCTCTACAAAACTTCTCTACAAAACTTCTCCACAAAACTTCTCCACAAAACTTCTCCACAAAACTTCTCCACAAAACTTCTCCACAAAACTTCTCCACAAAACTTCTCCACAAAACTTCTCCACAAAACTTCTCCACAAAACTTCTCCACAAAACTTCTCTACAAAACTTCTCTACAAAACTTCTCTACAAAACTTCTCTACAAAACTTCTCTACAAAACTTCTCCCCAAATTATTGCCAAATTTTCAGCAAATTCTCGCCAAATTCTCGCTAAATTCTCATTAGGTTCTCATTAAATTGTCTTAGCAACGAATCATCATCACCACAAGCAGCGCATGACACCACACTCACCCCCAGAATGATGGTGTTGAGGAGGCGGTCGATGCTGGTGCGTTTGAAGAAAGTCTCGCCTGCGTTTTGCATGAGTTTGGTCTGCGCTCCCGCGAACAGCACCACGCAGTAGCACCATTCTGTGTTGCGCAGGATGCAACCCCGCAGCAACACGTTGTCGTTGTCTAACGGGTACCTGCAACACAAAAAACAGGTGCTATTTAAAAAATTCACGAATCAATTTGGACTTTTCGTTAACCCGAAATAATATCATACAATACAACGTCCAATACTGATTTTGCGGAAAGAACTAAGGTTGAACTTTGTAGACAGAACTCTCCAATTATTATTCCTGGTTGATGCTCATGTTATGTTGGCGTAGCTGTGATACCAAACGCTACAACTTGATGAAATGCACAGCTTATCTAAATTGAAAAAGGCCGGTAGGAGCACTCTCCAATAAAATTTCATATATATCATCATGTATATTGCAACGTCTGTTCGCCCTGTATTGTAGGTGAGACATCACATATCATTAGCCCATTGATGCTACTCACGGTAGAAGAAACAAAGTAGGGTCAAACCAGCCTTTTCGTAGACCTCATGGCAATGCTGACGTTATGGCAACGGACCAATAGCAGCGCTCATATTTTATCTGGCAACACTGCTAGTCCCAAACCAGGCACCGCTATTGGCCTAACGACATGTCGCAATAGTGACGTCATAAAGTTTATTTGAAATAAAGCCGTTCTGTTGGCTAGCCGAACAAGAGGAGGTGTATTTTCCACAGTTCAAATTACACTACCTTGTTTCCTCTACCGTGGTGCTACCTCTGGCAGCGCTGGAGCGCGATGCACAAAAGTACAACTCACTTCTTTTCGTTGTAGGTGAGAGTGCCCTGGAACTTAGAAAGGTTGTTGTTGGGAGGCTCGCACTGAACTTCAGCGCTGAACGAACTGATCGCTGCTGTGTCGTCCCCTAGCGTGCTCGTGTCTCCAAGGCATTGCTTGCACTTCAGGTTGGTCTCTCTGCGCAGAAAATTTCCCTTAAACAACATAAGGTTACCTTTATTTTAAGACGGGACTCTACACACGGAATCCTAAGCGTATTTCGTTACATGTATTTAGAAATACCAATGGGAAATGCCAATAGGAACACTTAAAAATGCCAGTGGGAACGTTCAGTTAGAAAATTTGAATCCTACCGTCACATTGCACTGTAATTTTGCTCTGCAACTAACAACATCACTAGCACATTGTTACCATCTACACGCTGTACAGATATCGTGTGTTAAACACGTATTTTCAATGAAACTTTGCTCATCGAGGCGTGGCCAATTCAATGCCATACTATACGGATTAAGCAACAGTCTCGGATTGAATCTCTAATTTTAGTCGTTGAATGCAATTGTTGATTTAGCCGCCAGCTTCTGGAAATTAGTCCACCTCGCAAATCTTGTAGTAAATATCGCGGACAATAAATAAGCTTCTTAATTGCTCATGTAAATTCAAAAGAACACTTTGTGAGCGCTCAAGTCGGTCTGTTATCAGACACGAACCATTATAACTAACTTTATGTCGGTGACGCAACTCTAACGCCTTTCTACACGAACAAATTTTAGCAAAGAGCAATATATAACTGAGGGGAACATACTCAAAATTTACCCCTAAACAGATTTTTTGACGGATTGCGTAGCAAGACTGAAGCATCATGACTAAGATAAGGGATCTCTATAAAATAAGGAAATGCCAGCGCACTCGATAAGCTCCGGAGGGTTTGGTGGTGACCCAAAGCTAAGATCTCATCCTTGCTCTTAGTGGGGGATCTGGGAGAAGCTAAAGGGCTGTTAGAAATTGATGGTACATCAAAGCTTGACGGCGCGTCAAAAGTTGACGGTGCGTCAAAAGCAAATGACATCAAAATACGATGACAACAGAAGTTAATGACATTAAAATAAGATTATAACAGTAGTTAATGACATCAAAAACGATAACAGAAGTTAATGATATCAAAATACGAAAACAGAAGTTAATGACATCAAAATACGATAACAGAAGTTAATGACTCATCAAAATACGATGAAAACAGAAGTAAATGAGATCAAAATACGATGACAACAGAAGTTAATGACATCAAAATACGATGACACAACAGAAGTTAATGACCCATCAAAAGTTAATGACAGGTTGATGACGCAACAGAAGTGAGCGGGTGCAACAGAAGGCGTCCTGACCCGTCCAGTTCGGAGGTCTCGACGTAGATGAGGCCGTTGGCATCCGAGGCAGAGAGCAGGAGCAGGTCTGCTGCCACGAACTGGTTGCTGGACATCTTTATGATATCCCCCACCATCACCTGCACGCACGATATCCACTCATTACTGGACATCTAAAATTGAATCCGCATTTATGCGTTTGATTCTTAAAATGAAAAGTAAGGCGAAAATCGCTGTACGAATGGTCATTTTATTAACACAAATAGTAAAGTCTTAACGAATAAAATTGAACGTTTCGAACTAAACAGTTCATCCTCAGCAAAAGAAAAATAATTCTGCGACAAAACAAAACGAATATGAGTAAATTAGAATTACACCATACAAAAGAAAACTACAACAAAGATAGAAAAAGTTGATCTAAAACTAAAAATAAAAACAATTAAAAACCTAAACTAATTATCACGTATTTGCTATGAAAAGAGGAAAAGCACTTTGAGTATCATTTAGAGGGGGTTTGAGCTTAAAGATGTATAGCGACTCAAGGATGCGTAAATCAATCATGTGAGGGGCACCTGCAAGGATTTCAAAATGATTAACGGAAACAGGGACGTTACAGTTTTCAGCATGGGATCGAACAGAAGACAGTGAATGGGAACCAAGAAGACGACCAATTCTACAGCTGCGCCCAGCGTGCTCGGCTCCTCTGGACATAAGAGTATGACAGGTGGAACCTATGTACTGCGTACAGTACATAGGTCGTCCCTACTATATATTACTTTTCATTACTGGACATCTTTATGATATCCCCCACCATCACCTGCACGCACGATATCCATTCATTTCCGACATTACTTCAGCTCTTTTACCGCGCATGGTAAATTATTCTTCAGCTTTTTTTCTCGTTCAAAATTAGATAGATTCAGACCGTACACGTGACAGCATAATGCCTGCAACAGTGTCAGTGTACGCTGATATTATCATCGAAATTCACATATAAGTACAATATTTTTAAAAACGGCCGTTGTTTGTTGAGCATTTAAGTGGCGAACAATTGTTTCACCCGAACAATTTACGTACAATACGTAGAATAATGATATAATGCGCAGTTACTTTAGTGACAACGATAAGTCAATAGATATCAGATTAAACACGCTTTTTGTCCCTCAATAAAACCAGAGCACAGCAATCTATAATCAGAGAACATTCGATCCTGTAGTTCCGCAAATCCTCGCGCATGCGAACCTCATCTTAAACACGTAAATGTATGCCAGTTATTCAAAAATCATACTGCTAATGTCTATAGCTTAATGGCTGGGACTAATAATTATATAAAATTAGCCATGTGAGTCAAGATTAGAATGTAATGATGTAAAACTCAAAAATTTACTTTACATTAATTGAAAAGCTGGGACTAATAATCCACCATTTGAGTCAGGATTTGAATGTGATGTATGTAACGCAAAAAGCTACTGAATATTACGGAAAAGACTTACGTCCTTCCATAGAACATCTTGCAGCTGGCCTTCTTTGAGGACGTGGGAGATCCTGTTGTTGACTTGGTTGTCGCTACGGTGCCTTTGCTGTGAGAATACGATAGTTCAATTACAAAGACAATAGGGGGTAAAAAGCAATTTAAAAATTAATTTACACGCGTTTAAACTTCCTAAACGAGACTAAATCCGATGAACTTGTTCGTTTGCTTGCTTGGCTTGCCTTTGCCCTCAGTGACCACCCAACTAGTTACACGCAGTATAGCTCATACTTCAAACTATCTCCAGCAACAAAAAGCTACATTCTACTGACCCAATAGAAGCGAAGTTCACGAAATGAATGGTAGAGGCGAAACTTTCAGCGCTATCGGGATTCATGAACTTCTCCGAATGAGACTCATCAATAAATGGAAAATATAGTCAAATATAATGGAAACCGTTCTCCTTCGGGAATCTCCATCAGTTATGTGATGAACTAAAGTGCGAGCAAAAAGGAGTGAGACACTTTCTGCTTCATTTTATCGAGGTAAGTGAAGAAACGTGTAGTATGAGCTAACTCTCTAAGCCTTAATCACAAATTAATACTCTAGAAAGCATCTGGTCTGTAAATACGCATACCTGCACAGCAATGTTAGTATTCTGTCGTGAAAGTTACGTAGTCTAAAATGATGCCAATGGTACCACTAACGTAAAAGTTCTCGAAAATTAGTAAGTACATGGATTGTGACATGCGTTTTAATATACTGCCTCGCCAACGTAACCCACACGTATTCGACTCGACCTCTGCAAATCTTTTTCACACTATCAACTGCACGAGCCTTTCATCAACACATCCGTAACATTTTCAACTTCATTTTTAACTTCACTAATCACCAAACTACTACCACGGCCCCCACGACCGTCGTAAACATCATCTTTATCCTGTCCAGCCTGCCTGCAGAGTGCATTGAAACCAACCATAAATTGCACGAGTTGTGTAAGCAAACAAGCGAGGCTCGGAGAGGCAGCTTTCCGGTAAATCGTTCTTGCGAAGCGCGAACGTTTCAAGCACTCACCTTATGCTATCAACGTTTTAAGCATAAACCTGTTAACATCAACGTTTTAAACGCACACCTTATACTATCAACGTTTTAAGCGCACACCTTATAACATCAACGTTTTAAGCGCACACCTTATAACATCAACGTTTTCAGCGCACACCTTATAACATCAACGTTTTAAGCGCACTCCTTGTAACATCAACGTTTTAAGCGCACGCCTTATAACATCAACGTTTTAAGCGCACACCTTATAACATCAACGTTTTAAGCGCACGCCTTATAACATCAACGTTTTAAGCGCACGCCTTATAACATCAACGTTTTAAGCGCACTCCTTACACTATCAAAATCAAAAGCAAAGACATCAGTGAAAATGGTAGAAAAGACGAATGGTTAAAGATATAACTCTCAATTAAATAACTTGGATGCAAGTTGTTCAAATAGCATATGAAAATGTGACTAGTGACGTAAGATGCACACCACGGTAGAAGAAACAAGATAGGGTCAAAGTATTTTTTTCGTTTTAACCGTGTTTCAACGCTGACGTCATGGCAACGAACCAATAGCAGCGCTCACGTTGCATCTGACAACTCCGCCAGCCCCAAATCAAGCATCGCTATTGGCCTAACGACATGTCGCAATGGTGACGTCATATAGTTTATTTGAAATGAAGCCGTTCTATTGGCTAGCCGGACAAGAGAAGGTGTATTTTCCCCCATAGAAATGACTACCTTGTTTCCTCTACCAAGGTGCACACTACGAATGAATGCAGATGTGTAGCAGAGAAAGGACACGAAGCGGTAACAGATCGCGTAGTCGAGATGATGAGAATAAATTGGGCTGAGAACTTGACCATCAAAGGAAGAAAATAGAGAGCAGCAATAGCAGTTTAGGAAAGGGGAGAGTGTTTACGCAGGCTGCTCTGAATGAAAAGAAAATAGCAAAAGATCAAGCGGAAGTAGCTGAAGGCGATGGTTGCACGAAGTGTTTGGAGAGGTGGAATGCAGCTTGATAACATTCAAGGTTTTGTGAACCTTGCCGATGTTGGTTATGTTGAAGATATAGAAGCAGACGGTTGGTCAAATAATTGCACCGTATACGAGAAGATAAAATAGATTTCAACATAGTTTTTCAAAAAAACACTATTAACAGTGTGCACTAAATTACGTCCATAGCAAATTTATGAGAAACGCTGTATGTGTAAGAAAAATGATCTATTAAATCAAATTGAATGACCGGTGATCGGCAGAACAAAAGGAGGCATGAGAGATTGACTGTGAGTGTAAAAAAAAGGTATTTTCATTCAAATAAGTGCGTGAAAAACATTACCTTTAAAGAAAAAACTTTCTTGATTCAACGTAAACCTCTCGAAACCGATCTGTGAATTTTTCAGTAAAAGAGTGATGCTGAATGAAGGTGTTAGCCACGGTAGAAGAAACAAGGTAGGTTCAAACCAGTCTTTTTTTCGTTCACGGTGTGGTTTTACTGACGTCACGGCAACGAACCAATAGCAGCGCTCATATTGCATCTGGTAGCACTGCTATCCCCAAATCTGGCTCCACTATTGGCCTAACAATATGGCGTTTTGGTGACGTCATAAAGTTCGTTTGAAATAAGACCTTTCTATTGGCTAGCCGAATAAGAGGAGATGTTTTTCTCACATAGAAATGACCCTACCTTGTTTCCCCCACCGTGGTAATAGTTTTCTCCGGAAGTGTAAATCATTAATTTCCTGAAATAGAAAAAAACACAAACAGTGTTTGGAAAGAACTTGATTTGTGGTAGAAGAAGGATAAGTTCCATCAAGCCATTTGATGGGACAGTGAAAACGAAGAGATTAAATTACATACTTGTATAATTCAGTCAGTTCAGGTATTCAGAAACCACAACGCTTGATGGTTGTACGTGAAATGGTTGAAAAAACAGCTCTTATAAAAGATCTTCTGCCTTCAGTATCATAGCTACATTGCAAGAGCACAGGCAACATTCGACCTACCTCGGCGTCTACAGTAGTTTAGAGTAAAAAAATCTTTATCAGAAAATATCGGGGTCGGAGACGTCACTCTCTGAGTCCAGAATATTTCTCCCTCATCACGGTTTCGAAAAAATTATTCAATCTTCATTTACTGCGTACAAAAATCAGCGGAAAAAAATTACTTATTCGGAGTAATTTGGGCACTAGGAATAAAAATTTTAAAGCGAAGAATGTCAAGCTGAAGAGAGAAATATTAGCTCGAATGAGGCTTCATGAGAACTTGGGTCTGCGAGACTAATTAAACGTTAAGTAAACTAGCAATGAAGCTGTTAAACAAAGTTGGCAGGAGACGCCTTGGCAGCATTGTTGTAGCACAGAGGTGTAAGAATTAGCGCAGAAGATAAGATATCACAGGTAAGTCGGTGTGTAGATAGTTTTGCACCACGAGAAAGAAAGAAAAAAAGCAAGAAAGAAAGGAAAGAAGAAGAGTATATTTCCAAAAAAGTTCAAACATGAAATGTTGATACATTGGTTTTAAAATACATTAACCTTAACATCCTTAATTGATAATACATTGGTATCGTAAAACCCATGAAAATGTTGAACCGAAAAATGATTGAAAGGAAAGCACAACAAAAATGAGAAGACATGATTGAACAGCAATGAGAAGAAGAGAAAATGCACTCGGAAAAGGCTATGCAGTAACGCTAAAATGACAGAATTCCACAGTATAGAAGCGTGAAGCACATCGAAAAATAAATACGAAGCAACGGCAACGCGTTGCGTTAGCGGTAGACGAACGCTACACGCAGAGATGCGAGACACAAAGGAGTTCTGGAGGACGGAGAATGCAAACATTGCTCGTGGTGAGCTAATAGTGGAGGAATTTGGACCCGCAGCTGAATTTGTGACACTATAATGATTGATTTCCGAATGAAGCAGCTTACGACCCAGTCGTATATGAAAGTTCCATAAAGAGCAACTTACGATGTTGCTGTACGCACACCTTCTGCAGAAAAAAACTTACGACGCCATGAAGGTTCTGTAGAGAGCAACTTACGATGTTACCATACATGAAGGTTCCATAAAGAGCAACTTACGACGCCATCGCACACGCACGATCCGTAAAGAACAACTTACGATAAAGATTCCGTAACTTACGATGTCGTCGTAGGCATCCTTGATGGCGGTGATGGAGAGGACGCCGAGCAGGGGCAGGATGGTGGTGATGGGACTGAGGGAGGAGATGACGGGCACTAGCTGCAGTAGCAGCAGGCACAGGAAGTAGAAGTTGGCCAGACGCGTGAACTGCTCGTACAGGTTGATGGGCAGGAACGTGACGAAGTTGTACTTCGACGTCTTGATGAAGTTGTTCTGCGGCACAAATGGACTTTGTTGAAATAGCGGGACCAATGGACTTCGTTGGAATCGCGGGACCAATGGACTTCGTTGGAATAGCGGGACCAATGGACTTCGTTGGAATAGCGGGACCAATGGACTTCGTTGGAATAGCGGGACCAATGGACTTCGTTGGAATAGCGGGACCAATGGACTTCGTTAGAAAAGCGCGACGTTTCCTCAGAAATGCTATAAGACACGAGACATTCATGTGCTTTTAAATTCTTTCCCTGCAACATTTCTTGGAGAATATTTTTTCATCTCAATTTTTTTCATCTCAACTTTTTCCACTTTAATAGTATTCATGATGCTGAATCCGTTAACATATGAAAATGGCTTTGAATCGACGCACGAACGGTCCTGTGGCTGTTTTTGATTTAGGACTAGATTACTCTGATAACGACACGTGTGAAAACTCAACTTGTCCGTCCTTGCCGGAGAATGCCTAGAATTATTTACATAAAATTGAAAAAAGATTTCGGCGTGTATTTTCTTTCATAGTATACGGAACATTTAGAAAAGTAACTGAATGAAACCAAGATTTACGAGAACGAAAAGATAAAATTTCAGAGCAGATTCCAGACACGAACGGAAGTACGAGTGAGAAGTCAACGCAGTTCCCCCGATAGAAAAAATTGAAAGACGGGAAAACCAAGATCATCATCATCATCAAGTACAAAACAAACTCACAACGGACTGCTAGACTGAAAAAGCAACACACATTTTTTTAAATTTTCAAGTGAAAATCAGAATAAAACGCCCAGCACATCAAGACAAAACCCTTTAGTGACACCCTAAACTAAATATGATCAAATTAAACTAACGAGTCAGGAGAGCAAAGTGAGTCAGAGAACGATCTTGACCAGGGGAAATGCCGTTTTAAATTTTGCTCGGTCATTCGAGTACACAGAAAGCGGCTCCAACGAAGACACATCGTCACGCCGCCTAGAGTTGCCTTGAACATGCATTAATACGGTAACTGCGGTGGGTTA
The DNA here is from genome assembly GCA_014220935.1 of Platorchestia sp. MABIK. Classification (NCBI taxonomy): domain Eukaryota; kingdom Metazoa; phylum Arthropoda; class Malacostraca; order Amphipoda; family Talitridae; genus Platorchestia; species Platorchestia sp. MABIK. Next base: position 29,945 of record JACJUY010011703.1, on the reverse strand, counting down.
AACTGAATTTCAATATTCAACTTCAATCATAGTTAATTTTAGAGATCTGTTTTGAAAAAAACACATTAAATAGATCGGCTTTCATTAAGTTTTTATTTAAGTATTCATGAAAATTGAATTTGTGACTGCTAGTCGCTCAACGGCATTTTGAAAATCCCCACTGTGACCACCGGTGGGTCCCTAAGCAGGAAACGTGTTCAAGCGAACAAATTATTATTGGTCTACCTAACTATCTAACTATTGGTCTACCTATTTTTGGTCTGCTCGGGACTTCACGTCTTTCCCCTCAGAGCGCTGATTTTCAAAAAGATAAAATAATTTCTTCTCTCTCAGGGGTCGCCATTAATACGATAGCAAAGAATTTAAACTCGTTTGGTTCAAACCACTATGCTTTGCCATCGAAATTTAGTAACATTAACTTCCTGTGTCTCATCAAAATATTCACGAAATTTTAATAAAATGATCCGCAAATGACCGCAATAGCTTAGTCAAGTCTTCTGCATGGGTCACAAGTACCTTTTTCCTTTACAAAGTATCCCAAAATATTACCGGCTTTTGCATTTGAACTACTAGTCTTTAACTCTTCCAACATATTTTTGAGTTTCGTTCTACTGATATTCATCTTTGCGTACTCACATTACTTCTCTCGAGTTTTGAACTTAACAGAATGCAACGATTTACTTTTCACTCAGAATTACGAAAAAATTGCATTGAAATAAATAGTGGTTGCTAAAATCGTGTACTTGGAACACGGAAAGCAATTCCAGTAGCTTTAAAGATTCATCGAGATAGATCCTTGAAATTTTATTTATTGCCTACTTACTCTTAATAATTATCGTCCCAAGATTACACAAGCCTCCATTGATTTAGTGTGAAAATTTTATTCATTAATCCATTGCGACTGAAAATCAATAGAATCTGACAATTTTAAACTGAAATGGTCGTGTACAGCATACTTCCAGGGGCTAAAAGTGAAGAGCTAACACAAAACAAACTAATGGAAAATACTACACCTGTGACTTACAAACCATTTTTAAACAATCAAGAGCTGTACGTGAGAATACAAGTCTTAAAGGCTTCTATTTTCATCCTTAATTCAAAAGCTAGAGCTCCACTGACATATGGACATATGTTAGATGTTTGCCGTATGGAAATAGCCTCTACTGGAGGCTACTGCAGATGTTCAAGAATAAATTTGAAGAAAGATATTCCAAACGGGGAGCAGTTTCCAACACATCTTGACCCAGAATTAGCAAGTCCAGTTCTCACCGCATATTTGAAGGACGAGTTGTACGCCTCATCGTTGATTTTGATCCTCCGCTCCGTCTCTGAAAAAAAGGTCCATCAGCCGCTATGACCATTAGAATAAGTTAGGTTATAAGTTAGTTTCAGCCTCCTTAACAACAAGAGTGTTCATAAGAGAGGAAGGATGAAGGCAAGAAAGGTTCATCAGCCGCTCTGTTTCAATTCAACCGTCATCCCAATTAGATTGGGTTGGATTATAGGTTAGTTTCAGCCTCCTTAAAAACAAGAGTGTTCCAAAAAGAGGGAAGGATGAAGACGCCATTTGGTGTGGAATTGAGGGAACACTGAATCTGTGCACAAAGTGTGTTGCCGCAAAAGATCCCCTGCTCACAGAAACAGCATGTTGCAAAAGAAGTTTATCAAACAGGATAAAATTGGAAGAAAAACGTATTAGGTGCTATAAAACAGGGCAGCCATGAACCGAAAAATATCGGTAACAATACAAATAAAAACATTCAATCCTAACAAAAATATAGCCTCACTAACGTCTGGCTTAGGACCTTACATTTTCCACCCGGGAATGGTAATTCACAAAAATACAACAGTTGTATCTTCCTGAGGAGTATGAAACGAGTTAAAAGTTTAAAAAGGAAGTAATAGGGGCTAAGAAACAACTGTGAACCAAAAATATTTGTTCAGCAAATAGAGAAAAAACTATTCTAGACCATCCTCATATTTTCTTCCAGAGGTCTCTCTGGCTTGGAACCTCACATCTTCCCCCTGAAGGTATTATTTCCCATGACGCCACAATCATATACCCTTAGAGGAAACCATGTCAGGTTAAATACATGAAACAACAAAATATTTGAGATAAAATGAAAGAAATACTCAATTGTCAAGAAATAATATTAGTTGTATGAGTTCGAGATGATATTTTGGGTTACCTTTAGTACCAATTCATTCACCGAACCCTAAATTGACAAAAAAAAACTCAACCCAATAATGACACAAACGAAAGTCATAACTCACGCCCTTTTGATCCGAGCGCCTGCGAGGGGCGACTTTCGGACAAACAAACAAAAATGTCGAGTTCGACAAAGTTGACATTTTCAAGAAATGCCGACGCACGCACATTTACACTTCGTACTTCGAGGTGTGAGACGTGATGAGGAAACCGAGAGCTACTGTCCAGGAAGAAGTTCTCAGTAAAATAATTTTTTTCATCTAAAGCAAAACATGTCTGTGTCCTACACTATCCGATTTACCCGAAAGCTCCCTAATCAACTCGCCACATGTATCGCTAAATTTTAAACAAGGAAGTTCTCAGTAACATGAATTTCTTCACCTTTAAGCATAACATGTCTGTATGTCTAACATTGTTCGATTTACTAGAAATCTCCCTAGTCAAAACACCACATGTATAGCTAAATTTTTAGCAATTTAAACAATTTATTTACCACAAGCGATACAGGAGCAGATTGTCTCTTAACTTGTACTAAGGTTATATTTGAATGTAGCTACTTGTGGGCCCAAATAAGTTCAGGGACTTCTAGGGCATCCTATCATCAACGCTAATCTAAGGTGTACAGTTATGTTTGACCTAATTCACTTGTAGTGATTATGTTTGACCTAATTCACTTGACGTAGTGACGCACTAGCCTGATCAATGAATTACTTCACTTAAGATTCCATGCTTAGTTTTTCCTGAGAGCAATGTTTTCATTGATACTGGAAAACCCAGTGAAACTTCGCTCTTTTATATCCTTCTGGACAACACTTAAGGTAGTATGAATCAAACATAAACACAAACATAGTTGGTAGCTTGAATGTATAAATAGCTTAAAGAAAGTACGAATTACATATGAGCATACACATAGTTAATCGCTTGAATATGTAAATATTTTATGGACGAATTACATATGAACATACACATAGTTAATCGCTTGAATATGTAAATATTTTATGGGAAGTACGAACTAAAAACAAACATACACATAGCTAACAACTTGAACATACAGTATAAATAGTTTTCTATGAAGTATGAATTATAGGTTTATATGATTCGGTTGGCATGAGCGATCGGGCGAAAGGTTCATCGGTAGAGCTCGCAGTGATAAGCGGTGATAGCGCCTCGTTATCGGACCAACATGGCCGACTGAGGAAGCAAACATCTCAGAGTGATACGGTACCCTTAATGATGCCCTAATTTAATACACACTAACTTATAGCCTAATTTTATAGCCTATACACTAACTTTGTAATGCTGCCCTAATTTAACACACACTAACTTCATGCAAAACACACACTGGTGACCGCAGTAAACGCATACTAGTATTCCAACACGCAGAACAAGCGCAGTTATTAGACATTTTTCAACCACACACATATCTTCGACGTCCGGTTCACGCTCAATGTTTTTGTTAGGAAATAGCAATTGCACCTGACTTGGCCGGCCGAAACGCTGCTATGTGAAGGATGATCTCTTCCTACCCACCCCCGGCAAACATCCCGTGTAAACAAACGGGCCGTGTTTACCCGTGCGGGGCGATAATTACGTACACTGCACGCTGGACGCACTGCAGTGTGTACACTGTCTACAGATGGTGCACGGCACCACAGTGTACACGCTGTCTACAGGTAGTGCACGGCACCACAGTGTACACGCTGTCTACAGGTAGTGCACGGCACCACAGTGTACACGCTGTCTACAGGTGGTGCACGGCACCACAGTGTACACGCTGTCTACAGGTGGTGCACGGCACCACAGTGTACACGCTGTCTACAGGTGGTGCACGGCACCACAGTGTACACACTGTCTACAGGTGGTGCACGGCACCACAGTGTACACGCTGTCTACAGGTGGTGCACGGCACCACAGTGTACACACTGTCTACAGGTGGTGCACGGCACCACAGTGTACACACTGTCTACAGGTGGTGCACGGCACCACAGTGTATACACTGTCTAAAGGTGGTGTGCAGTATCACAGATACCAAGAGTACGGCTGCGGTACAAATTTAAAGGACAAGATTCATAAAAAACTGTACTAGTACACTAGGGTTGAGCGGTTCATCTGTGGATTTGCTGCACATGCAAGACAACTGTGTTTTTGTGACAAAGAATAGAAATTAAAAATCTAAAAATCAAAATTACTGTTAAAAGTGTTGCAACACATGCTTCAAATATTTTGTACTTTTTTAATTTTCATTTTAACCATGTTCAAAATTACAAATAAAAGAGTTCCGATAATACATGAGAATCAGTTAGCCTGACAATACCAAAGAAACACCAGAAATTTATAAAATAAGCATACATTTTTCACCAGTACAGCCTCAGCAAGCAGCTGAGTTAATGATTATTTATGCATTCATAGCTTCCTTTTATTACCATATAGACCCTTTACAGTATAGGCCCCGAATGACTGAACGTTTACAAGATCCCTCTTTTTCCCGATTTTTATTAACTTGCCTTCGGAAACATTCTCTCCAGTGTCAACTTTTTCTTATAAAGATCATACCTCACTTGTAAGTCAAAACCCGCTGAGCTGGAGACGTTTAAGCGCGTTAATTAAGTACACATGGCAGGTAGAAGTCGCATGGCTAGATCATTCGAGAGCACCCTGAGGCACACTCTTCAGTCAGTACAGGGAGCGGCAGTCAATCCTGCATTTTTGAGAAGGCTGTGGACGCCTTAATATGCACTATTGACTGAAAGATTATCGGCAATTTTTATCGGCAAAAATTGTAGGCACAGAGGAATCCTGCACTTCTGAGACGACTGTGGACGGCTTAAAATGCAAGATTGACTGCGTCACGCTGCATGCAGAAAGCTATTCACTGTTAACAAGTTCACGATAATCTTCTCACGCATTTCGCTGATCACTTTCAATCTAAAGGCTGACCTCAGTAGATCAAGAGATTATTCATTGTTGCTTAACCTAAGATAAGATTAGATTAGATTTTATTTTTAGCCCCCCTAAGCGTAACAAAGATGCATTGAAGAAAAAAGAAGGCACAATTTATCACGGAGATAAAGGAAAGAAGAATCTATGCACAAGGGGCATAGAAACAGTAAGTTGAGAAAGAAGTTCACGAAACAAGATGAGAGTAGAAAAAGAAAATAGCAGGTGCTGAAAAACAGGACAGCAGTGACCCAAAAAAGATGGTCCTTAACATGACAAAAAAAAATTCATTTCAACAAAAAAAAGTCCTACACAGCTTTAAGCTTGGGACCTCACATTTTCCCCCTGAGAGTACTAATTCCCATAGATACAATAGTTGTATCTCTCTGAGGGGAGGTGGAGAAAGAATTAAGTACTAGTAACAGGGGATTCAAATTAAAACCTCGAGGTGGAGAAAGAATTAAGTAATATTAATGTAAGGCATTAACGTATAACTCTATAACCCCTCACCTGGGACGGGCTCTTTGACGCAAGGTAACTTCATGGCGGCGGGTCCAGTGACAGACTCGCATCGACGTTCTCTGCTGCTCCGAACAATAGAAAAACAAAACTTCAACGAAGCCTAACACCTCAGGTCAAACTCCTGAAACTTGCAACATAGCTCAAATGAATGTATTCAAAGAACTAAAAGTGTTCTGCAAGAGAATAGTGATGAATTAAAAATAATTCAGGGAATCGTAATCACTTTCGTAACCGTGGTTAAGTAACCGCTTTCGAAATGCCGAGGTGTCTTACGCCGTGCGCGAAGAAAATGAATGTGGGATCGATAAAAATGATAAATTTTGTAATGAAGCTCACAAACTTTAAGATGTTAATGTAAAACCCAAGTCATATATTTATTTTGTGATACATGGTATCTCAAATACTTATTTTGTAATACAGAGTATCTCAAATACTAATTTTGTAATACATGGTATCTAAAATACTAATTCTGTAATACATGGTGTCTCAAATACTTATTTTGTAATACATGGTATCTAAAATACTTATTCTGTAATACATGGTGTCTCAAATACTTATTTTGTAATACATGGTATCTAAAATACTTATTCTGTAATACATGGTGTCTCAAATACTTATTTTGTAATACATGGTATCTAAAATACTAATTCTGTAATACATGGTGTCTCAAATACTTATTTTGTAATACATGGTATCTAAAATACTTATTCTGTAATACATGGTGTCTCAAATACTTGTTTTGTAATACATGGTGTCTCAAATACTTATTTTGTAATACAGAGTGTCCTAAAAAATGCACTCATCCTTTGACTATTACTAGTGTATTTTTTGTTTTTTATTTTAAGGGCAAATGTTTCCTCTTATAATATTTAATTATCTTAAATTTAATTTTCTTTTCATTTTTTAAATTTATTGGACATGTACCTATGTCAAGAAACACATACAACAAAAAAATACATGAGAATGAACTAGACAGCCAAAGAGTATAGTACATTTTTTTGGAGAACGTACATGCGTGTACGTGTAGGTGTTGCGTGTACAGGGTCTCGTCATCTAAACGTTCACGTACTCACGAATGACCATAAAGATCAAATACGTGAACTCAAAAAAACAACTGCAGGTTCATTTTTTCAAGCGCACCAACGTTTGCAGCGAATACAAAAATAATACGGGACTAATGAACAGCTCCACACTCGATAAAAAAACATTGCAGCAAACATTGAAAACATTTAACCAAAATTTCAGATGTACTGGTTAATTCTAACAACTAAATTTATCAAATGAATTATTTATACATGAATTCGTCACACATTTGACAGAAATATATTTAGTACAAGGCTACATGTTCTCAAGAAATCACAAGGTAAATATTTTACGATTTAGAAGTCAAATCCTATTTAAGAAAACTGGGACAGTCAAGTCTCTGAATCCACCGATATCTTGTTGTGCAGGAATTAAATTTTTAGCTGAAATCCTGGTTTGGGATGTTTCCAAGTAAAACGTAGCGATAAATGTCTGTCAGCATCAGTCAACTCTGCAACATTATCCAACAACATGAGGTCTTCATGGTAATTTACAATTAAAAATTAAACCAAAATTCAGCATTTTGGCCAAAAGAAAGTCTATCTGACAAGCGAGAGAGGAGCTCTGATTAGCCCAATCAGCGAGCCCTTCGTAACTGCCATCTGAATGCTGGGCAATTACAGCAATCTTGCAATCGGCGACACTTCAGTCCGACCACGGCAGAGGAAACATTGCAGAGGCACTTCTTGTGGGAAACTACACCTCCCCTTGTTCGGTTAGCCAATACAACGGCTTTATTTCAAACAAACTTTATGACGTCACCATTGCGACATGTTGTTAGGCCAATAGTGGTGCCAGATTTAGGCTAGCATGGTTGCCAGACGCAATATGAGCTCCGCTATTGGTTCGCTGTCATGACGTTTGCATTGCCACGCGGTCGACGAAAAAAAGACTGGTTCGACCCTACCTTGTTTTTTCTACCGCGAGTCTGACGCGAGCCCATAGAACGCAAGACTCAGAGTCTGTAAAGTTTGAAATAAACGTACATAATTCATTAAAAATTTAATACATCAGTTGGGTAAAATTTACAAAATGAAGAAATGTGGTTATCAGGAAGCAAGATAAGAGGCGCGTTTAAACTTAAAATAAACTTTAGATGATTTCACACTTTCGCGTCATGCGTCTATCAGATAATCTCACACTTATTTGTTTCTCTAGTCTAGAGGGTTTGTCGTAAAATTCGAGAGCGCGAGGCAAGAAGAAAGACGCAAGCGACGCACAACATCGTGAAATTTGACCTCTGCTAAGCACCAGGAACTAAATGGGACATATTTGGGCATTAGGCTGAGGGTGTGCCTAAATCAATGATATACACGCAAGCTACTAAAAAATCTGCTCTCGCAGAAGATCTTTGTTGTTCAAGGGAGAGAGGCAAGATTGATACTATTGATGGTACTTTACAACAGAACCTATATCAGGCATCAAAATTAATTTTGTTTCCATAGAATCTTCAGAGCGCCAACATACCAACGCGCCTCGAAAGTAACTAGAACGCGTAACCTGTTACACTAAGGAGGCGCTCAACAAAGCATTTAAGCACTTTTCATCAGGGAACAGCAAGCAAAATGGTGATATTTTACGGATGCATTCGAAAAAATAATTTATGATCAAAAAAGCATAGAGATCTGTAGAGAAAGTGTTATCGTTTAAAATGATTTGAGCCACAACAAAGCAGTGAGCATTCAAATTGTCCCATCCAGCGTAACTTTATTTGTAGCAGAAACGTGAGCTGGATACCATGAAGTCCTTTGTTAATTAATTAGTACTCGGACACTGGGTCTAAAAACTTTGAACACACAGATATCCTTGAGGCTGAAACACGATTTTTCCCACACGTCATTTTGAAAATTCCAAAACAACTCGACAATTGTTTTCAAAGTTCTCCACGCACACGTTGAGGCACAATTGCTCCAGAGCACCATACTGAATACAACCTGCGAGTTATTTCAAGCAGGTCCTGAAAGTTTAGCTCGTGCACCCAACACCTTCACTTCTCAGCGCCCTAGGCCTCACTGGCTGGCCGGTCTCCGCTACGTCACGCCTAACATTGTCCGGCGTGAACAAAAGATAAGGCCTATCTCAGATAACGAGATCTATCTGAACTTCCCAGCCCAATGACCGCGTAACACTTTGTTGTGACAGTCGCCACACTAGTTACAAATTAATTGCGCACATCGTCAAAGGAATTAGAAATTGGTCAAGCCCATAATCGAGATGTTTAAAATTTAGGTCTCTTTTCCAGATAAGCCCTGCCACTAATGTAACACACAAGTTCACCCACTTGTAACTCTCGAAATAATTTGATGTCGATAGGTGCATTATTTGGAAAGTTACAAGTGGGTGAACTTATGTGTTGCATTAGTGGCGGGGCTTATCTGGAAAAGATCCGAAGTAAGTTTCATGGAACACTTCAACAGTTGAAGAAGTTGTAGTTGCTGAGAAAGAACAGCGGTGAACAGAAAGGAACAGCACGTAACATAACCAAAAAATATATTTCACATTTTCAAAAAAAGGGTTACCTAACTTTAAGCTCGGTACCTCACATCTTCCTTTCGGGAGCGCCAATTTCCACAGATACAATAACTGTAGCACCCTGAGGAACATCTTCATTACAACCACGGGTCGTAAAATATCTGTATAATGCAGAAACATTGTATTTACACCAAAGATATACACTAACATAGTTGAGTGTTATCATGAAATGACATAGATAATTAATTTATGTCTGCTCTAATTCTCCCCAATCGACAAAATTCGAAAATCATGAGAGGTTTGCAAATAAATGTGTTCCCTTCGAAGGTCACTCTTCATTTTGATAATTACTCGTATCGAAGCAATTTATTTCATTACCAATAAAAAATTGGCACTCAATAAGCGCCAATGAACGAAATAATGCCTGATGTGAGCTGAAAGTTCGTTTAAGTAATTGGATCCTCTATAAGTATTCATCCTGCTCCGCTGTATACAGCGTGTTCCACAAAAACCAAAACCGAGTTTTATTTTCCCGTTTCAGTAACACCATCATAAGAATACCCGTATCAGTAATTCCATCATAAGAATACCCGGATCAGTAATTCCATCATAATTTCGCTAGAAATTAAATGCTTATGGTATTCTTATGATGGTTCTGATACGGGAAAATAAATACTCGGTTCGGGTTTTTGTGGAACATACTGTATAAATAAAGACGAATGCGAATTAAACAAAGAATATGCAGTAAATATATTGCCAACGTTATGACTTCAGGTTAAGAATTTCTGGACAATTTCTACCCCGAGCACTTGTGTAAGCTTATCATATGCACACGTACGGCTTCTCAAGCTGTAAAATACTTTTCCCTCACGGTAATTAATTTTCTTCGTCGCTTTCAAATTTATCAATCTAAGAAGAAAATTCATCACCTCTGAAACACGTATCAAGATCTTCCTCCTCTTTGAAAATCTTTAAAAGTGCCCTTCGAACTGTGCCCGGTGTAGAACTAGAATTTTACCTACCTGAGAAAGAGACCTTACCTATCCATCCTGACGTCTGGAATCAATCTGATGCAGCCGAACTTTGTTGTGTGATTTCACACGTTTTGAGGCAACTCTCACGCCACACATTCTAATAACAAATCACAAATAATTTTAAACAGCAAATTGACAGTTATTTCAGAATTTAGATTCCCTACCTACACGATTGACACAACAAGAAGATATTCCGTCCGTGCTGTTAAACTTTAACCAATCATTTAGTCTTACCTCTACAACCCTGCAACAGTTTCCGTAAACTGATAAGTCGATAAACATTTACAACGCATAGGAGATAGAAAGTACAAACGTATCTTTTTATGGCCTAAATGAATGTGTTCTTTGAAGCACTTTCTTCCTATTTACCATTACAAATTAGTCCTTATCCAATTGCTGTGCAAAAAAATTGGTAGAATCTAGAAGACAAATCCCAGTTTGAAACCGACCTCTTTTCTAATAGAAAAGCAGAGCAAAGTTTCAAAAGTTCAGTTCTAATTCAGCGAAGTTCGACACTATACAACTGGTACCCCTTCAGCTTTGATACCGTTCCAATCGCAGTTGTAAATCACACTTTCCCCCACAACGGTCGTAAGCACACTGCCAAGTCGGTCTTTTGTCAGGTGTAAACAGCGCACAACCGCAATGCTTCTTATGCAAGAGTCTGACAGCTGTCATTCACCTACCAGCCACTAGACCAAAACTTCTCAGCCATTCTATAGTCATGTACCCTTTAGCTTAATGGTGTATCTTCATGTACCCCCAGCACAGTTAAAGGTTTAAGAAACTATAAAAATACACTTAATGTTTAATAACTATTCATTCTTATACGGCTGTATGCAAAAATGTATTGTACATTTTAGCAAATGAAGTATGTTCAATATACCCCTAGAGTTCCCGGTACACGGTTGAGAAGCCCTGCATTAGACCATAAAGAAAACACAAGAATTACTGGTACCTGTGGGTTATCTGTCACCACTTTTTTGGATTTACTAATAGGTAAAAAATTTGGTCAATATTGAATTTAGGCCTTTCACGGAAATTAATAATTCCATTCCGAACAATCACTTAAGGAACCCATTTA